>JBBPSC010000793.1:0-14003 GCA_038093395.1 Baorangia bicolor
TCGCGAGTACTCCGGGCTGAGTACGGGCGTGAAACGAGCGCTGTAATGAACGACAACGGGGCGTTTTTGCTCTGTTGCCATGCCCCGAAATGAACGAATGGTAGAAGTACCGGGCTCTGGTGCCACACCAAGTTCAACGCTTCTCACTTACCACGGGAGGAGATAGGCTATGCTCATGATCTTAAACTACATCCACGATTCAATCCCCTGATCGCAAGCATCCCGTGCTGCATACAAACTGACTTTGTTCTCTGCAAGGCAACGACGACGCTCCCGCATTGCCTTCCGTCACTCTACCTCCATCCTGTATCGCGTTATTACCGAACGCTGGAAAATCGTACATCACTCTTTGTTCCAAACGAGCCTTGAAGCAAATAGTCAATATTCCAGGTGGAGGATATAACTGCCATGGGAACCCAAGGCCGAACCACTGACACTCCCGCTCGGCTCAACTCTCGATCTTTCCTTATTGTGAAACGGTCAAACATTGCTGTTTCTCTTGCGCACCTCGTGTCCTCCGATTTACAGTCGCCTTTGGAGTTTCTCCAGTTGACTAGCTATGTGTCCCGTACAATCGCTCATTCCCTCGGTCAATGATTATCAATGTTGTCGTATATGATTATCGTGAGTGACGTATTTGTGCACACCATCTTTGCCAAATTGAAATGACCATTGGAATCCTCCCACTGAAATCCTCACTTTTTCGAGAGAGGCATGTTATTCCGCTCTCTACATCTTATTTATTGGCTGACCATACATAAAAGTAGACTATGTTTGGGCAACGAACCAACATACCAAGCGAGCATCAAGTCCTTGACAGTCCCACAGCACAGACCCTGGACCTGTGTCTCGACAATGTTTGTTCTAGTGTGTATAGGACACTTCCATAGGTCCGCGACGTTGGTTTTTGTTGGACTATGTATGTCTATAGTTGCGATAATGCATATCAAGTTACAGCTAACATGGACCTGTGCTCAAGTCTTGCTGGCCTCAGTACGTTCAAAGCTAAATTGAAGATTAACTGAGCTGATCAGAACAATTTGCAGTTGGTAGTCCCATGGCCCCTGGCGTTGTCAGAGTCAGTCTTTCTGCTTTGCACCTTGTCCGTCATTAATTATTGTGTTCTGGTAGATGTGATCGTGAGTTACTGTACCCCTTCGCTCCATTTGCCCAACCGTGATTTGATTCCCAGTGGTGATGATCCTTCGGGTGGAATCGATCCAAAAGGATCCTTTGGGTCCTTCTGTTCATTTATGTGCCACAGGTTATTTCTTTCCGTCGATTTTCCAGGAATCTATGACAATCTCAATATCTACCTCTCAAGTATGTCTCAAGCTAAATTGCATGCATCACTGCAACCTCACGCAGGTGGCCATCCATCTCCTGCCAATCTTTCCTCCAGTCACAATTATACAAGTTCTTGATTTCTATTTTTGCAGTGCCTTGTGGATCAACATCCCATACATCCTTTACTTGTCTCTTCCTATCCCGCGATTTGTTCTCGGTTCTACACATTTGGTTCTCGCTGTCATCCAAACCTTGAAGAAGTCAGCTCAGATGTACGACACAACCAAGCAGTGCCAGCCAAACCGATACGCGCAACCACTCGCGAGAGATGGATTTCTGTATTTCCTTGTGTATGTCACCCTTCCCCCCCCTCCGAGTCTCTCGTTCCCATTCACCACCCTCACGTTCTCCTACCTATCCTACTCTCGAGTACATGCACAAAAACTAATCACTCGGATGTTTTCCCCTGAACGGCTAGGAACTCGCTTTACAACATTTCTGCTACGATCAGAAAGGACTCGACAACAAACCGTACTGCGATGCTCTTTCCGTGTTTGGTTTCTGATACAACTATCTGGCCCATGATGCCTCGGTTCATTATCAGCGTGCGAGAGCTGTATGATGACCGTGACATCCGTGGCCACTGGCAAGACGATGACACCGGGTTCGGTATGATTTCGCATTCCATTGCCAGTCAACACGCGGCCGTGTCTGCGATTGCATTCGCGGATGTCACCCGGGGCAGGGTCAGATCGTGGAAGAGGACGCGGACGAATCAGAGGGGGTTCGACTTGAGGTGTTGAGAGGTCGTAGTCATCGTACGCGTCAGGTTTGAACGAGGAATTTGGATTGGAACCGGAGATGTGCACGAGCGCTGGGTCGTGGATCGTGGTACTTCAAATTATGAGTCGGATATTTATTTATGTTATCTGTGCATGTGCCTCGTGTTCTGAGCTCCATGTAGTATCTCTCGATGAAGCACAATACGAATCGTCTCAAAGGGAACATCACCTTTGCCCGTGTGAATTGGGACTGTGCTGCACACTTTCAGGCGGTACACAAGGTTGAGGTAGAAACCCGTACATTGTTCACATTCATCGAGGACTACTACAGCGCATGGCTACAAACACCAAGGATATCGGCGATCGTCATGATTGCAACCAGCATCACAATAAAGCCAGCAAAGATGCAACGCTCCAGTAACATCAAAACTGAGGGGCAATACCGAAGATGGGGGAACAAACAAACTGAAGAAAGAATAATGCATCATCATCAACACAGCGTAAATCGATCATACCAGAACAACAAGGGGGGTTGAGTGATTGGCGCTATGATGCTGTGTAGTGCGGCGGGTGTAGCCGAGAGTTTTCTCATCGTCTTGTGGATAACACAGTAATCGCCGGATTTACCTTCAGATCCTACCAACGCACACCATACTGAATGTTCCTGTAGGCTGTACGATGCGAATGAACGCCGGGAACATCCGCGAATGGCTGGGATTGGATGGACTAAACCCATGGGCCAGACGCAGGGACGAACCAGTAGACATAAAAGAGTCGAAGCTCGCTAGCATAGCGATGCATAAGGTCGTGATGGTTCTTCATCGTGGTGTCTCGATGACTCTCGGTGGCATAACTTGGTTAAGCTGCTCGGATGAGTTCCTCTGGCGTTACCTTACTGAATCTCTAGCTCGGGCTCGGCGGCGGCGCAGTCTCCGGGCAAGGGTATCCCAGGGCATGAATGGAAATCCTGTCGTCGACTCTGCCGCAGAGCACGGGGTATCTATTGTCAAGTGATAGGTGATAGAGCATGCCGAAATTCTGATTATTGTGTGGGACCGACCTGGCATGCGAAAAAAAGGTGCACAAATGTGGCTGAGCTAATTTCGGAATATGCGATGAGCTCAAGTATTGGTCGACATCCTGAGCTTCACCGAGACAAGGATTAGATAGTCGGCGCTTTGGCTGCCAATCCCCAGGAGCACCATTATTCCAGACTCGGGGCACCGCGAGGCTCTTTCAGAAGCAATACTCGATACGGCTGGGCCAGGGAATTGAAGTATTGTAGTTTATGACTTATGGTGGTGGAATTGTTCCGGATGAGCTATACGTTGAATACCGGAGTACCGTTCACCATCGAGTTGCTTAAGCATACAAAAAAGTCCGAGACGAACCAGCTGAAAAGAACGCACGGACAAGGTTCTTGTACTGCGTGATAGGCAGTTTGTATTCACTGAAACCCGGTTAGAATTGTCCCGCACGAGCGACTAACATCACGTTGACGCACAAAAAGGTATTGTGATGTACTATCATCTAGAGGGGATGTATTGCCAGACTTGGAGGCGGTGTCAGTCGATGGGTGACCCGAACGATGTAAGGATTTTAAGGGGAATTCGTCCAGCAGGTAGGAATTGCTAGCTAAAGCGCTGACATGACCTTTCATTGTAGCGATTAGGACAGGCTCAGGGTGGGGCGGTTGAACGCTGTCGAGGACAGAAAGCGGTTCAAACTCCGTCGAACTCAAGTCTTCCGTATGAATCATTCTTGAGGATTTCTGCAGTCTCCTTGTTGCGTCTATGGTGGATTGTCGGAAGAATCTTGGCTGCGAACGATGTTGTCACGGTATGCTGGTCGTTCCAGAGAGCGTCCTGATATCCAACTCAGACGACATCCTGGAGCATTCATTTGACACAGTCTCCGTCCCTCGTTTCACCCTGTACGTGCACATTCCCGCTCAGACAACATTTCCACATCCAGCTGCACACCTTTTGATCAATTGAGCGGGAAGGGGACATCCCCAATGCCATGTCCGCGCTTATTATCTCGCCGACGCTTCCATCCACGTTTCATCCCCCTCTGCTGACTTTATGAAAGGGAACTCACCCATCTATCCACTCTCCACCAAACGAGTCTGCTCTCAAACTGTCTACGCGGAACATTTCGTGTTGTCCGGTCAGGTGCATGGGACTAGGGTCGACGTTGTCCGTTCCCCAGCAGTCTGGGCTGCGGGCACTGGTAACTGGGTAGAGGGAGTGGGGGGTGGGTTGGATGAAGCAGAAGGTGAGTAGGCCCCGTCGCTTCCACCGATTCCCTAGATCTTGTTCTCGCGCATGTTGATTTTCAGCGTCGTTTTGACCGTAACTTACTCATCCCATCCTGACATGCGACTGCATTCTCAAGGCCATATCCCCCTTTCCCGTACAATTACATTCTCTATTCCCCTTTTTTATGATAGTACATCATTCTCATCCTCGACTGAAGTCAGAAAAACACCCAATACCCGCCCGTGACGTCGACCAACAAGACAATCCGACTTCCAAGATGGCTAGGGAGGGGGGTGAGCAATACTCAGAGGAGGGGGAGAAACTAGGCTTGCGAAGGCTGTGGAAGTCGGACCTTTATGCCATCAGTGGGACGCATTCAGGCTCATTCAGCTTCAGACCCGATCCTGTATTCCCACCTCACTGAATACTTCCTCCCAGTCACAACCCAAACCCTGCTGCTAGAGGAGGTGGAGAGTACGTCGAAGGACGGTTGGGGTCATATCCGATGCGAGCACGCAGGAGGTATGCGGAAGGGGAGACATGAGGCGAAATGTTTTGAGGGATTGCCAGTCGAGAGAGCAGACGTTGCTGTGGGCGGGTCTTGGCGTAAGACCATTGTCTTGATAGTCTGTCATCCTCACTTGGGCCTTCTCGGACTGATGTTGGAACAATCCTTGAGCCAGTCGCATTAGCCTCCTGGCCCGGACTTCCTCCTGATTCCAGTATCTATCTGGCCCTCGGGCTTACAATTTTCAGTCAGTCTTGGCCCAATCAATGCCACGACACGCTTTCTGATTATCACGGTTCAGATCACTAGAAGCAACGGTGATTCTCTGCATCACTTCCGCAGCTCCTCCATTAACCCGAGGTGGCGGTAGATGAGCGTGAGTTCTGTGGTATTGGTGGGGAGGCACTGCTGATTCTCGTCATCTATCAAATTTTAGGTTACCGGCCCATTACCCCAAAGTTACCAGCAGGTTAACGTGAATCACGCGAGGGTATTATCCCAGAGGCATCCTACGATAAAATGGCTCATCGGTCTTCAGTTTGGGTGCATATCGACGGAGCCAGGGTATACAGTAATCCTACTGGTAAGTACCACGGGCCGAGTGCGGGCGTGAAACGATGAGCGACAACGAGGCGTTCGTGATCTATTGTAGCGCCTTGAAATGAACGAATGATAGAAATGCGGCGTTGATCTCTGTGATTCAACTGCGCTGGTGCCACAGCTTCAAGGCTTCTTCCTCGTCACGGGAGGTGGTATACATCAAAACCACGATTCAATCTTTTCACCGCAAACGTCCTGTGCTGTATACACAACGACATTGTTCTCTGCGCACCAACAAAGATGCGCTCGCATTGCCTTCCGTCGGTATGTCTCCACCCAGTATCGCATAATTGCCGAACGTTGTGGAATCGTAGATCACTCTTTGTTCCAAGCGGGTCTTGGAGCAAATAATTTATATGCCGGGTAGACGATATAAGTGCCATGGGAACCCAAGGACGAACCATTGGAAATCTCCCCTCCTCAACTCTCGATGTTTGCTTATTATTAAACGGTCAATCATTGCTGTTTCTCTTGCGCATGTCATGTCCTCCGATTTGCAGTCTGCTTTGGAGCTTATCCAGATGAACAACTATGTGTCACGTACGGTCTCTCATAACTTCGGTCAATGATTAATCTTATAGACCAGCACAGTTGTTATTGTTACTGCTGTCATATATGATTATTGTAAGTGATCCTTTCGTGCAAACTATCCCCCCCAATTTGAAATGACGATTGCAATCCTACCCCGCAGTCCTCACCTTTTCAAGAGAGGTATGGTTATGTCGCTCTCCACATCTTATTTGTTGGCTGACAATATTTACATAAAGATAGACTATGTTTGGGTAATGACCTTGCAACAATTATCAAAGGGGCTCCAAGCCGCTGACAGTCCCACAGCGCAGGCCCTGGACCTGGGTCTCTACGATGTTTGTTCTAGTGTGTATGGGACACTCATCGCACGTGTTCCGAATTGACACTTCCATAGGTCCGCTATGTCGGTCTTTGTTGGGCTATGTAGGTCTATGGTTGCTGTAGTGCGTATCAACTACACTGCTAACAATGGATTTCAAGTCTTGATGGCCTCAGTATGTTCAAAATTAAATTGAGGCTTAATTGAGCTGATCAGACACGTTTGCAGATGGTAGTACCTTTATCCCCGGTCCTCTCACAGTCAGTTTCTCCTGTTTTGCACCTTGCTAGTCTTTAATGATTATCTTCTGGACTCTGGCAGACGTATGCATCCAAACGCAGATCGCAAACTCTATATACTGATAACAGATCCTTAGGTGTAAGCATATCAATTTACTGCCCTCCACAATATCAGTATGAGACGTGGATATTCTAAAGGCACAATAATCTGGCTGGTACCTTCCTGGGGGTTCCGAGTATTCCTTAACGCTGCTGATCGTGAGTTACTGTAACCCCTTCATTCCATTTCCCCAACCGTGATTTGACTTACAGTAGTGATGATCCTTCGGGTGTATGCAATGTGGAATCGATCCAAAAGGATCCTCTGTGTCCTCCTGTTCATTTATGTGCCACAGATGATTCTTTCCTTTGTTTTCACAGGAATCTACGCCAGTTCCAATACCTACCTCTCAGGTATGTCTCAAGCTAAACTGCACGCATCACTGCAACCTCACGCAGGTGGCCCTTCATCTCCTGTCACCCTCTTTTCCAGTCACAGTTGTACAGGCTCTCGATGTCTCTTTTTGCAATGATTCATCGATCAACACCCCGTACATGCTTAACTTGTATGAACGTATCCCGCAATTTGTTCTCGGTGCTGCACTTTTGGTTCTCGCTGTCATCCAAACCTTGAAGCAATCAGTCGAGATGTACAAAGCGACCAAGCAGTGGCAGCCTAACCGGTACATGCAACTACTTGTGAGAGACGGAATTCTGTATTTCCTCGTGTAGGTCCCCCCTCTTTCCATTCGTCACCACCACATTCTCCTACCCATCTTACTCTATTACGCGCAAAAAGAACTAACCACTCTGTTTTCCCCCGAACTTCTAGGAACTTGCTTTACAACATCGTTGTAATGATCATCAACAAGCCTACGATAAACAGTACTGTGATGCTCTTCATGGTCTTAGTTTCTTATATAACCATGTGTCCCATGACACCTCGGTTCATCATCAGCGTACGAGAGCTGTATGACCGCGACCTCCGTGCCCGCTGGCAAGGGGATGACACCGGATTCGGTGTCATTTCGCAACCCAATGCCAGTCAAAACGCGGCCATGTCTGCGATTGCATTCGCAGATGTCACCCCTGGGCAGGGTCAGATCGTGGAAGAGGACGTGGACGAATCAGAGGGAATTCGACCGGAAGTGTTGGGAGATGGTGCATTTCAGGTTTGAACGACGATTTTGGATTGGAAGCGGAGCGCTGTGTCATTGATCGTGCATAGTAGAGGATCGTGATATTTCGAAAGGTGGTTCAGATGTTTATATAATTTACCTATGCCTTTCCCTGAGCTCTATGTATCTCCCGAATCCGATGGAGCACAATGTAGGAGTCGTCTCAAAGGAGCATCTGGGCCTCTACCCGTACGAGTTGGTTCTGTGCGACACTAGGACACCAAGCTCAGGAAGAGCGTCGATGTGCTGTTGAAGTTTGTCGCAGGCTCGGTTTGCAACGTGGCAATGATGCTGTAAAGCAAATTTCTAGCAGTCCGAGGGAAATCATTCGAGTGGTTAGTTTTTGTGTGCGGACTCAAGAGTAGAATGGGTAGGAGGCCGCGATGGCGAATGGAAATGAGAGAGCGAGACGTACGCAAGGAAATAAAGCATTCCATCTCTCACGAGTAGTTGCATGTACCGGTTAGGCTGCTACTGCTTGGCCGCTTTGTACATCCCAACTGATTGCCTCAAGGTTGGGATGACAGCGAGAACGAAAAGTATAGCACCGAGCACGAATCGCGGGATCTCAGCATACAGGGTAAGCAGGGATGGGGTGTCGCTCCATAAAGCAGCGCAAAAAGAGAAGTTGACAAGTTGGACGATTGTGACTGGAGAAATGGGTCGCAGGAGATGGAGGGCCGCCAACATGAGATTGCAATGACACATGCAGTTTAGCTCGAGACATACCTGAGAGGTGGGTAGTGGGATTGTAGTAGATACCTGTCAAACCAAACGAAACAATAACCTGTGACACCCAAATAAACAAGAGAACGTAGAGGATCCTTTTGGATCGATTCCACATTGCGTACACCCGCAGGATCATCACCACTATAGATCAAATCATTGTTGGGGGGAATGGAATGATGGGGTACAGTAACTCACAATCGGTAGCAATAAGGAACACCGGGTACACCCAAACAGTTACCAGCAACATTATAGTACCTTTGGAGTATCCGTGTCTCGTGCTGATATTGTGCAAGGCATTAAATTGGTGTGCTTACACCTGTGGGATCGTTATCCGTGAAGTTTGCAATTAGAATTAGATGCATACGTCTGCCAGAAGACAATCATCAATGACAGACAAGCTGCAAAGCGGAAATACTGACTTTAAGAGTGCTAGGGACAAGGGTACTACTACCTGCAAATGTATCTGATCAATTTGATTAACTTCCTATTTAACTCCGATCATACCAAGGGGATTAAGACTTTGAGTGCGGGCTCGTTGTTAGCTGTATAATTTGATATGAATTACAGCAACCATACACCTACATAGTCAAACCAAGACCGACATAGCGGACCTACGGAAGTGTCAATTCGGAACACGTGCAATGGAGTGTGTCCCCTGAGCCTTTATACGCACAAAAACAAATATTGTCGAGACCCAGGTCCAGGGTCTGCGCTGTGTGACCGTCAGGACCTCAGTGCTTGCTTGATAATTATCGCTTCCTTACCCAAACGTAGTCTATCTATTAGACATTGTCAGCCAACAACTAAGATACGGGGAGCAGAATAGCACACCTCTCTCGAAAATATGAGGACTGCAGTGTATGATTGCGATGGTCATTTAGTTGGGGAAGCATAGTGTGCACAAAAGGAGCACTCACGATAATCATATACGACAGCAGTGATAGTAATAACTGCATTGATCTATAAGATTAACTATTGACGGAAGGCATGAACGACTGTACCGGATGTATAGTCGTTCATCTGGAGGAGCTCCAAAGCAGACCCCAAATTGGAAGACATGACGTGTGGAAGAGAAACTGCGACGTCTGACAATTCAAGTTTAACAACTCGTAAAAAGAATAATCAGAGTCGAGGAGCGAGAAATGGGGAATGAGGTTGGGTTGGGCTCAGCTAGGGAGGTACAGGGCCATTTATATCTTCAGCCACGTCGTGAGTCTCGACTCTTTGCGTCCCGATAATCATACCTTCTCCTTCAACGTGAAGGCGATGCGCATCTTCATCAGCGTATTATAATCACATCTTCGCACAACAGTGTGGAACCCACAAGGACCCAAGCTACATCACGGCTAAAGTTGAACACGACCAAAATGGATAAGGATCTCTTACCCATTGTCATAACTCCCACGTATTTGCGTGGAAGACGACCTCGACCGTCCTTCGACGCACTCTCCACTTCCTATCGCGGTAGGGACTGCGAGGGAGGCTTCAGTACTCAGTGATGTGTGAATGGCTCTGAAGCTGAACACATCGAAATGCGCTCACTGATATCGCCGAAGTCCGACCTCCACGACCTTTGGAAGCCCAGTTTCTTCCCCTGTATGTCTTGTCTTACAATGAGATACCTTGACACCATCACAGGGTAGTACCCCGCTATCCAGGCAAAGTCACCCTTCCCCGACCATCTTGGATTGTCTAGTTGGTCGATGTCACGGGCGGACATATGGCATTCTGCTGAACTCAGTCGAGGATGAGAATGATGTACTAAAAGCAGAGAAAAGGAGAATATATTAGCAGTCACGAACGGGCTGGAATACAAAATCACCGCGGGTTTCTCCAACAGCTGGAACAACGAATACGAATCACGTACTGTCAGAAATCAGCTGAAATGAGGACATGATCACCTGCCACTTACAGGTTCCCAGGATCATCCATCCATTGCTTCCGCTTTGTGCAGTTCCTGAAATTTTGACTGGACCAGATCAAACGCTCCCGCGAAGGGAGAAGACACTGCGTGGCGATGATATGATATCCACGTTCTTTCTTTCCTTAGAAATCGTTGGATTATTTATATGGACGAAGCACCACACTCCACTGTGAAAGATGACAATAGACCGAGGGGGCGCGGGTATTGATGCAATGCTGTGTATATATTGCACATAGTGGATCTGTCTTTGGACATACTGACCCATGTCACGATTGGATGAGCAAGTTGCAGTCAAAACGACGCCGAAAATCAACATGCGTGATAGCGAGGAAGAGCTAGGGAATGGGCGGCGAGGCCGACTCACCCATCTGCTTCAATTCAACCCACCTGTCGGTGTCCGACACCCAGTCTGCTGCGGCACGAACAACCTCGACCCTGGCTCAAGGGAGTATCATTAAGGACCCCACAAACAGATCTATCTGTTTTGTGCGCGGCGACCTCTTGTTCTCGGATATCGGTTGACTGTACCGTCAAGTCGTCGATCCGCCTGGGATGTAAATGGGCAGCTGCGTGCACGTAGGTAGCGATATAATTTTTAATTGAGCGATATAATCATGAACAAATAAGGATGTTTGTATGGTATGCACTGTAGACGCCCGCGAGGATGCAAACAACGTACTGGTTTATACTGAGGAGAAGCTGCCTCGAGACGGCATACGTCTAAGTACATTACATAAATATCCAAGTCACTGTTCAAAACACCACCGCGCTCTACTCCAGCAATCGCTCAGCGCTATTGCTCATACTGGGTTTCTACCTAAATTCTTCGATCGAAACTGATGCGCGTTATCTCCCAACACTTCGAGTCGAATTACCTCCGCTTCGTCTGCGCCCCCATCCACGATCTGACCTCGCCACGAGACGACATCCGCAAATGCAATCCCAGACACGACCGCGTGTTCACTGGAAACGGGTTGTGACAACACGCCGAATCCGGTGTCAACCCCCTCCCAGCGCTCACGGTGGTCACGGTTGTACAGCTCTCGCACGCTGATGATGAACCGAGGCATCATGGGGCACAGGGTTATATAACCAACCAAGTTCAGGAAGAGGAGCGAAGTGCTGTTGATTGTAGGCGTGCTTTGAAACGCAACGGTGACATTGAAAAGTGTGTTCCTATCAGTTCAGGGGAAAACACGAGCGGTCAGCGTTTGTGTGCGTACTCAAGAGTAGGATGGGTAAGAGGACGTAATGGTGACGAACAGAAACAAGAGGGGGAAAGCAAGACGTACGCGAAGAAATAAAAAATACCATCTCTCACGAGTAGTTGCATGTACCGGTTGGGCTGCCACCGCTTGGTCGCTTTGTACATATCAACGGACTGCTGCAAGGTTCGGATGACAGCGAGAACCAATAATATAGCACCGAGAACAATTCGCGGGATTTCAGTATACAAGCTAAGCAGGGGTGGGGTGTTGGTCAACGAGGGATTGCAAAAAGAGAAATCGACAATTTGGACAATTGTGACTGAAAAAAAGATGCAGAACCACCTGTGTGAGATTGTAGTGACATGCAGCTTAGCTTGGGACATACTTGAGAGGTAGGTATTGGGGTTGTAGTAGATCCCTACCAAAACAAAGGAAACAACCACCTGTGGCACGTAAATGAACAGAAGGAACCAAAGGATCTTTTTGGATCGATTCCACATTGCATACACCCGCAGGATCATCACCACTGTAATTGGAATCACGGTCAGGGGAAATGGGATCGGGAGGGTGCAGTGACTGACGATCAGCAGCATTAAGGAACACCGGGAACCCCCAGACAGTTACCAGAAATTTTATGGTACCTTTGGAATATCCATGTCTCATACTGATATCGTGGAGCGCGGCAAATTGATGTGCTTACACCTATGGAATCATTATCAATACCGTTTCCAGTCAGGGTTTAAATGCATACGTCTATCAGAAGGTGATCATTAATGATAGACAAGGCGCAAAGCAAGGAAAACTGACTGTCAGGGAGCCAGGTACAAAGGTACTACCACCTACAAGTGGAACTGATCAGCTCGATTAGCCTCCAATTCAGCTCCGAACATACTGAGGCCACTAGAGCTTGAGCACAGATTTATTGTTAGCTGTGTAATTTGATATGGATTACAGGAACCATAGACCTACATGACCCAACACAAACCGATGTAGCGGACCTACGAAAGCGTCAATTCGGAATATGTGCAATGGAATGTCCCCTGAGCCATTATACGCACTACAAAGAACACTGTGGAGACCCAGGTCCAGGGTCTGCACTGTGGGACTGTCAGAAACTGGTGGTCGCTTGGTGATTGTTGTTCCGTTACCCAAATATAGTCGATCTTTAAACATTGTCAGCCAACAAATAAGATGTGGAGAGTGTGGAATCACATACCTCTGTCGACAAGGTGAGGACTGCAGTGAAAGGATTGCAATGGTCATTACAATTTGAGAAGAATAGTGTGCAGAAAGTATCACTCACGATAATCATATACGACAGCAGTGATAAGCATAACTACGTTGGTCCATGAGATTAATCATTGACCGAAGGTGTGAGCGACCGTACGCGCTACATAGTCACTCATCTGGAGAAGCTCCAAAGCAGACTGGAGATCGGAGGACATGACGCGCGCAAGAGAAATCGCGACGTTTGATAGTCCAACTCGTCAGGACTCGGTCGAGTAGCGAGGGACGGGAACGGAGTTGTGTTGAACTCGGCTAGGGAGATATAGGGCCATTTATATCTTCAGCCTAGTCGTGTGTCTCGACTATTTGTGTCATGATGGACAGGCCAGTGTGGAAGAGGACAGTGCTCTCGTAAGCTCGGCACCTTCCGCGATGAGAGGTTTCCTCTCTACACAGCCACAGGGGAAATGGTCGAAGAGAACAAAGTGTGACACCTTCTCCTTCAACGTTTCAACTTGAAGACTATGCGCATCTTCATCCGCAAAATCACATCCTCGCACAACAATGGAATCTCGACAGGAACCCAAGCTACGCCAGGGCTGAAGTTGATGCACGGGAATGAGCGACGAACTAAAGCCAAAAGGGCATATGGCCCTCTATATCGAATAACCCTCATCAGCGCTCGAACCTATGCGAATGGGTCCCAGTGGGGTCATATGTTTTGGATACCCCATTCCAACATCGGTATGAGAAGGGCCCAGTCAATACTTGGCCTCCAATGCCTCGAAGCATCTCGTCTCAACTCTGCCCTTGCACGTATTCGCATCGAAGACGACCCTAAGTGTCCTTGGATGTGCTTTCCACTCCTTTAGTACGTGGGTCTGAGCAAGGACCGGAACGAAATCTTCAGTGACGCGTGTGAATACAGGATCGGGTGTGCATGTGAAGTCGAACACACCTAAATGCGTCTCCCTGATGTGACGCCAAAGTCCAACCTCCACGGCCTCCGCAAGCCCAGCTTCCTCCCCTCCTGTGTGTCTTGCTCGCCCACCCTTCTTCAATCGGCAGCTTGATGGCATCACAGTTGGATTGTCTACTAGTAGTTGGTCATCGTCATGGGCGGGAATGTAACATTTTGATCAATTCAGTCGAGGGGGATGAGAAGGATGCA
>JBBPSC010000794.1:0-13997 GCA_038093395.1 Baorangia bicolor
CTCTTATCTCCTTGCCATTTCTCTCACAGTGGCCCGTGCCCCCCAAACCTTCCATCTGATTCTCTCACATTCATTTCCTTATGTGGAGCTTGGTCTGTGCCCCCTTTTTTTGTTCGTATATAAACCTACATCGCTCCTCCTGTACTTCTCTATTCTTGATCTACGCTTAACAAGCATATCTTCTTGAGTCCCCTGGAAGTCTAGCTTCCACTCCTAAGTCCTTGACCTCGTCTCCAAGCGTGACTTCGTATCGACACTCCTCCCCTCATCCAAGACCTAGTAACCCTAGGCACCCTCGTGTTAAGACCCAGTGCCCCTGGGCATCCCTGTCAGTCTCTTTGAAGACTCCCTCGTCCTTATACCTCGTTATCCTTGCAGCTCCCCAGACGTTGGTCTCTTCATGAGCATCGCCTGTGGAGTATCCCTGCTGAACGAGGCCCTTCTGGTATGCTTCGCGTAACATCCATGGTGGGGGCATCAAAGGTACATTTGAAGATCTTCAGGGAGAGTTTGAGTTCCCTAAGACGTTGAAAAATGCGATGAGTGCATTCATGATGAAGGGAAAGGGAGCCCGTGGTGGCAATGCCTATGTCATTCATGTAGATTTTGAGCCAGCGCTCAGCGATCATGTCAGCAAAGTTGTGGTTCATGAAAGCTTGGAAGGTACTGGGGGCGTTGCAAAAGCTGAAGAACATGACTGTGGGTTCAAAAAGGCCAAGGGGGGTGATGAAGGCAGCCTTCCACTGGTCTTCTTCTTTGATGCGAATATTGTTGTATCCCCATCGTGAAACAACCCTCAAAGCTTGAAGCTCAAAGGTTGCACCAGGAGGGCTAAGACTAGGAAGATGAAGAAGAGTACTACTACTGGGACCCTTGAGGGGAAAAGACCAGAAGAACTAGACTGGAGTTCTCTGGCGTTGCATTGAGACCTTATATACTACATGGTTTGTGTACACCTGTGTACATCTAATCTATGATGACAATGCTTTGTCCGCATGTGTGGGAATAGAATGGAAGCATAGAAGCATAGCATGAGGCCAACACACTGTGTGGCAGAATGGAAAAGAAGAGAAGCATACAACGTGTGATGCACATGTTAGATCAAATGGAAGGGAAGAATGATGTAATAATAACCGGTATGGTGATGAAATGAAAAGAGTGAACACCGTGACAATGTAAGGGGATCTTAGATCCATGTGAAAGGGTTGAGTGTCCTGCTGACTAAGCAGCTTTGCACGAAACGATTCTAAGTCCATGAAATGTAAGTAGAGCGTTCACGATAAGATAGATGATTAGATCCTAAGGGATCACATGACGTGATAAGATAAGATAAAAGGGAAATGTGAAGGGTGAAAAATGTAGGCCCGTAACACATCGGATATCAAACTTGGTGAAGTAGGTAGCATCCTTCATGTCATCGATGAGCTCAGGTATGAGAGGTAAGGGGTAGGCGTTCCAGACAGTGTGGGAGTTGAGGTACCGATAATCCTGGCAGGGTCGGAGTGATCCATTGCTCTTGGGGACGAAGAAGAAGGGAGAGGCCTGGGGCGACTTAGAAGGGACAATGTGACCAGTTTTCAGATGTTCTTCAATGAAAGCCTTGCAAGCTTCCTTTTCAGCTGGGTTAAGGGGATACACCTTGGCCACCTTGGGGGTGAAGGTGTCTCTGAATTCAATGGTGTGGTCGAAGGATCGGTGTGGAGGGAGTTGGGAGTGCATGGCTTCTGAGAACACATCAGCGTAGTCTTTGCAAAAGTCTGGAATGGATACTTCCTTAGATTTCTCAGTGATGTTGAGTTGGGTGAATATGGTGACCTTGCTGATGTGTTCTCCTTCGGTTCCGTTCGAGGGAGGATACTCACAAGGAGACCACTCAACCCCTTGGGGATACTGTTGGGCGAACAAAGTGGCGATTTCATGATCAGGATTGAGGTCAAACCAATTGGGGTAGAGGGGTTCTTCAGGGGAGATGGGGTCGATGTTAAGGGTAAAGTACTTCCAGTTGATCCGAGGATTCCATTTCTGGAGCCAGGGTATTCCAAGTATAACCTGGGGGCGACTGAGATGAGTTACCATGAGTCTTTCAGTGTCCGAAAACGAGCTAGAATAAATGGGAACGAGGGTGTTGTTCTTGATGGTTCCTTTCTGGTTGGGGGTTCCATCTGTAATGGCCGTGGATAACCGAATGAGTTGTACGGGGACGTGGAATGACAACCCAAACAATATAGCCTAACCCTAAGACGCAGAGGGTGAAGGATAGAGTCGAAGAGGAGAGAGAGAAGGAACTCGCGGTGGTGAAAGTAGTCTTCGACTAGGATAGACCGTTAACGAGGTTTGGAGGTACTCGTCAGTAGTACTGTCTTAGCTTTGGATCTTGCTTTACAGAGTATGTCCATTGACAATACTAAGGCTAGAGAAGAATTGACTGGCGATCCTGTCCCAAGGCCCCAGCTTATATAGTGCTATACTACAAGTACATGAGGCCTTCGTGAGGCATGACGTAGCTATGACGTAGCTACAACGAGGTAGACTAGACCGGGCTAGAATATGATAGGGGGTGGAAAGGAGCACGACATGTGTAAGACATGCGTGATGTAGAATGGAATGACGTAGGACCAAGAACATAGGGCGAAGGGTAAGGTACAGAGCGGCCGCCTACGTGGGAGTAAATAGATAAGATGAGATAAGATGTAAGTTGTAAGCGCTGAAGACAAGTGATGAAGAGATAAGATAGGCGCGCGCTTACGGGTATGTGGATAAAAGGTAACGTGACTAGGGAAAATATAAGGGATAAGTCCATATTCGTGATGCAAGCAAAAAAGAAAGAAAAATGCCGATTTGCTGCTTTTATGCATTTCACTACCGTTACACCATCCACGTTATAGGTGATGATAGGGTTGGGGAGTGGCGAGGTTTTGAAGTTCCCTGGGGATAGGAGTCGAGGATCAATGAAGTTTCTGGTTGCACCTGAATCAATGAGGGCGGTGGTTTCAACAGTTTGGTTCTTTCCTTGTAGCGAGATGGGAAGACGCAAGGTTCTGTCATTTTTTGGTGCTACAAGTACATGGTTCATTGTAAGGGAAGGAGATGTTGAGGTGGCTTCCCTTCTTAAAAATCCCATGCTTTCTGGATGCGTGCCAAGGACACTGAAGTGATTTCTTCAGATGGTTCTTCATAGCAGGTCTTGAGAACCTTGAGGATTTCTCCTTCGTCTTTGCCTGAGGTCTTGAGCAAGTTGACATATTCATTGAGGTGGGAGTGGGGTGGGGTAGGGGTCTCTTCCTTGGGAGGGGAAGTTTCCGTGGTGCGAATGTTCTGGGGGCATCAAGGGGTCTTTGAGAAGGAGGAGAACTGGGTGCAGTTTGGGGTGCTGTGGCCCGGTTTGCGACAACGGAAGCAAAGCTTGTCTTTGATGCATCGAGCTTGATCAGCAGGGGTAAGTTTTGTGATGGTGACAGTGTCAACATCCATGGCATTGGGATCCTTTGCGGGGTGAGGAGAGGACGAGGGCTGAAGGTGACCCTTCCTGAGGGCGAGGATGCACATATTTTGCATGTGGAAGGTCTTGGCTTGCTCAATCCACTTGGAGAGCATAGTAGGGGGGGCGGACATGGAGAGGATCATACTGACAAGGTGTTGGTCTAGTCCGATGGAGAATCGGTCAGTGAGAGTGACTTCATCAGTGATTCCAGCTTTACAGGCGAGGTTCTGGAAGTTGGTGATGTATTGTTGGAAACCATCATCTGTGGTTCCATCAGGGAGGCGAGTGGACTTCTGGGTGAGCTTAGTGAGGTTTAGGCGAGCTGTGGACTTGGTGTCAAATGGGTAGAAGGTGGTCTTGAAGTTGGAGGTGAAGTAGTCGAAGATTTTCTCGTTGTTAGGAGTGGCCAAGTTGGCCATCTTATCATACCACATCTCGGCGAAGGAGGCGCCTCTTCCTGCGCTCATCTTGTTGAGGGTGGTCATGATCTTGTCTCCGTCAGTGGTGTACAGGGAGGCGTTGAGGGCGAAGTAAGCCCTCATGGCTTTGATCCATCAGGGGGCATCGTCAGATTGACCTGAAAAGTTGGCTGGGAGGGCTGCCTTGAGTTCTGGGACTCTGGTGGACATGGTTGGTGAAATGGGACGAGGTGGGGATGCTGGGGGCGTAGACGCTCTGGGTGGGGGTGCTAGTGGTGTTGACGACCTGGCTGGTCCAAGGATTTGACATTGTCTGAAGCTGGGTGGGGCAGGGATTTCTGATGTGGCAAGGTTTTCTACGTCTGGGATTTCGACATCATTGTCTTCGTCAGGGCTGCAGAATAGTCTGAAGCGACTCGTGGTGACTGTGGTAGAGGTCCTTCACCTGAGAAGGTGGGACCATGGAGATTCTTGATCTTTTGTTATGCAAAGCGTACCAAAGAGGTCTCATTCAACAGGGATACTCAACAGGCGATGCTCACAAGGAGACCGATGTCTGAGGAGCTGCAAGGATAACAAGATACGAGGATGAGGGAGTCTCAGGGAGACTAACAAGGATGCCCAGGGGTGCTGGGACTTTATATGCGGGTGCCTAGGGTTACTAGGTCTTGGATGAGGAGGAGAGCGTCAACAAAGAGTCACGCTTGGAGATGAGGACAAGGGCTTAGGAAAGGAAGCTTGACTTCCGAGTGATTCAAGAAAGTATGCTTGTATAGCGTAGATCAAGAATAGAGATACAAACGATACAGCATAGGTTTAAATAGGTGGGGAGCACACGCACAGACCAGGCTGACTAAAAGAATGGAAACAAATGGAAATGGATGGAAATGGATGGAAACACTCATCATCATAAGAGAGGCGACTGTGGAGGAGGATAAGTCCATGTAAGGGAGCTAAGGTAACAAATAAGTGATGATAATATTAGAGGGGTTGGCGAGGATTAGCGAAGCAGAAGAGATGGAAGCTGACCTACCGCGCCATGTACGAGTGACAAGTCGCAAAGTAACAAGGTAAATAGAACGATAAAGAGGAAAAAGCGTAACACATTGTCTGCCAAAGCAGCAAGCACCTACCAGTCAGAGATGGCCTGCATCAGACATAACACACACACCAATATCATGTTAGCACTCACTGGAACATCACTACTGGGGTTGCTGCCATCAATGTACACTCGAGAGAGAAAAAGGTCGGACCACTCGAGAGCATGGGCACTGCCCCCATGGAATGCAGTTGCTGCAGACAGCAGCAGCATTGCACAGTCTTGCAGTGCTACCCAGATTGTCTGAGGTCCAGACCCGTCTGAGAGCCCCCAGAGAGAGCATCAAAGAAGCTCCTCCCTGGTGTACGTGTTTGAGGGGATACAGCAGGTCAGAAGAAGAAACACAGATATGATGGGCAGGGGGAACACCGAGCACACACCTGATGAGGTCCCAGATGCCTTGAGGATTTGTGCAGAGTCAATGCACTTGGGCTCGTTGTGCTTCACAGCTGACTCAATGGCATGGACATGGATGTTGTCATGGAGCTGCTGCTGTGTGTCACGGTCATTGGAGTAGAGATGTTGTTCATCCCGATGCCGGTCCTTGAGTGCACTGATGGCTTGGGTGATCTGTGACTTTCCAACAGTCAAGCCAGTGATGGTCTCGACCTGACTGCCCCTCTTTTTCTGGGAGTGTGATGGCATGGAATGAGTATGGGCCACCTGCAGCACAGCATGATACATGCACCTTTTCTCTTGTTGTCTCGTAATTGAGAAAGAGTGCAACCTTTGCTGCCATGATGGGGAAGGCCGGGATGGCCAGCTTCAATGGGTCCTCCTTGGCCTTTCATGCCTGGTCTTCCTCCCACCATACACTATAATTACAAACGTGATGTGCATATGACCGCTTCGTCTCCTTGTCGTCACACTCCTGTGTAGCAATGCGAGCACGAATGGCATGTGCCTCCATGTCGAGAGCATGGAGTGCATGCTGCATGGAAGCATCATGAGTGCCCATCATGCCAGTGGGATGTTACGGGTCTACATTTTTCCCCTTCACATTTTGCATCTTATCTTATCTTATCGCATCACGTGATCCCTAAGGATCTAATCGTCTATCTTATCGTGAACGCTCACTTACACTTTATGGACTTAGACACTTTTTCGTGCAACGACTGCCACACAGTCTGGACACTCAAACCTTTCTCATGGATCTATGATCCACTTACACTGTCACGGTATTCACATCTTTCACTTCATTACCATGCCAGTTATTATTATTACATACATGCTTCTCTTCCATTTGATCCAACATGCCCATTACATGTTGTATGCTTCCCATCTTCCATTCTGCCACACAGCATGTTGGCCTCATGCTATGCTTCTATGCTTCCATTACATTCCCATACATGCGGACAAAGCATTGCATATCATAGATACAGTGTCAATACTGGTAAACACTGTTGTAGTATATAAACCCCCAATAGAGCACCGAAGAACTCCAGTCTAGTTCTTCTGGTCTTTTCCTCTCAAAGGTCCCAGTAGTAGTACTCTTCCTCTCCTCTTCTCAGTCTTAGCCTTTCTAGTGCAACCCTTGAGCTTCAAGCTTTGAGAGTTGTGTCACCCTCCTTGCTGCTGGTGCAGTTCTCATGCAACTTGACCCAAACGGTGACAAGAAACCCACAGCCTACTTCTCCAAAACCTTCTCTGCAGAGTGAAACTACAACATTTATGACAGAGAACTCCTTGCTGTCATCTACACCCTCAATGAGTGGAAGCATTACCTCCAAGGCACCCCCCACCCAGTCACAATCATCACTGACCATAAGAACCTCTCCTATATCTGAGATCCTCGCAAACTATCTCGTCACCAAGCCCGATGAAACAACCCAAAAAGCATAATGCTCAAAGGTTGCACTAAAACACTTAGACTTGGAGGAGAAGAAGAGTAATGAGGCTACTCTAATCTTTGTGGGGAAAAGACCAAGAGAACTAGACTGGAGTTCTCTGGCTATTTATTGAGGTCTTATATACTACATGGGTGTGTACACCTGTGTACGTCTAATCTACGATATAGGGGAACATGTGCATAAGGCATGGTGTGGCAGCATAGCCATGAAATGGAATAGAATCATGACATGAGGACCACATGAGGATGTGGTGGAATGGAACATAAGAAGCATGGCATGCGTACAACACATGTAGAATGGAAAAGAATATTAACCTGCACGGTGATGAGTGAAAAGGTGAAACCGTGCTAGGTGAAAAGGGATCTTAGATCCAGTAGAAGTGAGCATCCATTGCGCGAAAAGTTCTAAGTTCAAAAGATTAGATAAAGCGTTCACAATAGTTAGATGATTAGATCTGGATAAGATCACGTGACACGATAAGATAAGATCAAAAGATAAGATAAAGGGGAAAAATGTTAGACCCGTAACACCCGATGGGCCCTCTTTCTCCAAGACTTCGACATTGTTTGGGCTGTTACTCCAGGCTCCCAGATGGGCCCTGCTGATGCCCTCTCTTGAAAGGATGACGTTGATACCTCCTCCGACAACGCAGACTGTGCCATTCTCCCTGACCCAGTTGTTATCAATGCCCTTGACCTCACCCTTGCACGCCACATCAAGTCCTCCATCACCTCTGACCCCTTTGTACTTAAAGCTCTGGCTGCCCTCGATGAGGGTTCTCCCCTCTTCACCTGCACCTCCCTGAATGATTAGACCTTCGACAATGGTCATCTTTACTTCAAAGGTCGCATGTATGTTCCTCCCACTGCTCGCTCCGCCCTCCTCCACTCTGTCCACTCCTCACCGCTTTCGGGTCACATGGGTATCTTTCGCACTAAGTCCATCCTCAAATGCGACTTCTGGTGGCCGGGTCTCTCATCCTTTGTGAAACATTTCATTGACAGCTGTGTGATTTGCCAGCAAAACAAGGTGAACACCCATCTGACTGTTCCTCCTCTCTCTCCAATCCCCTCCTCCCACTCCCTTCCCTTCAAACAACTCTCCATTGATCACATCACCAATCTTCCTGTCTCCCACTTCCATGACTCTATTCTGGTCATAATAGACCATGGCCTTATGAAGGGGGTAATTCTCACTCCTTGCTCCAAAACCATCAATGCTGCTGGAGTAGCACAAATCTTTTTCAATCAGGTGTTTAAAAGATTTGGACTTCACGAAACCCTTATCTCAGATTGAGGCCCCCAATTCACATCTGCTTTTGCAAGAGAACTAGCTCGACTCCTGAAGTACAATGTCCGTCTCTCCACAGCCTACCATCCCCAGACAGACAGACAAACTGAACGAACCAATCAGGAATTAGAAACCTATCTCCAGATCTTTTGCGCCAACAACCCCTCCTTCTGGGCCTCCTCCCTTACTGCTGCTGAATTCCACCACAACTCTGCCCCCCACAGCTCCACCAAGAAATCCCCGTTCTCCCTCCTCTACAGTTATGAACCCCGTTCCTATCCCCCTCTAGGAAAAACCTTCCTCCCCACCTTGGAAAACCGCCTTTCTTCCCTTGACAAAGCTCGTAAGAAAGCCCTTGCAGCACATGATTCTGCCTGCAAGGCAATGTCCTCTAGATCAGTCCATTGCTTTCCCCCTGGAAAGTGGATAACAAGGTGTGGTTAGAAGCCTCTCATCTCTGCCTTCATTATCCATCCAGGAAACTCGCACCCAAGCGACATGGTCCCTTTGAGATCACACAGGTACTATCCCCCCTCACCTACCGACTCCACCTCCCTCCCACATGGAAAATTCATGATGTTTTCCATGCCTCATTACTCTCCCCTTATCACTCCACTGAAATGCATGGTCCCACCTTCTCTTCTCCCCCTCCTGACATTATAGATAACGAAGAAGAATACGAAGTAGAGGTCATCATTTCCCACAAAGGCCCTACCAACCGCCGCTTGTTCCTGACTGCATGGAAAGGATACCCCTCATCTGAAAATACTTGGGAACCAGCTTCTAATCTCCATCATTCCACCACCCTTCTTGCTGCTTATAAGAAACAACACCGACTATAAAAGAAAAGTCCTAAGATGTTTTATCTCGGCCCTCCTCGAATCTATCCAATTGACTCCTCCACCAATCCTACGTTAGAAATCCTACCTTTCCTCGTCATTTTCCTCTTCTTAGTCGTTGGCCTTTCCATCCATTGTGCTCGCTCCACTTATTCCAGTCCCACTCTACTCATTATGTTATGGGTCTACATTTTTCCCCTTCACATTTTGCTTCTTATCTTATCTTATCATGTCATGTGATCCCTAAGGATCTAATTGTCCATCTTATCATGAACGCTCACTTACATTTCATGGACTTAGAATCTTTTCATGCAATGACTGCCACGCAGTCTGGACACTCAAACCTTTCTCACAGATCTACAATCCACTTACACTGTCACGGTATTCACCTTTTCACTTCATTACCGTGCCGGCTATTATTACATACATGCTTCTCTTCCATTTGATCCTACATGCCCATCACACGTTGTATGCTTCTCATCTTCCATTCCGCCACACAGCATGTTGGCCTCATGTTATGCTTCTTGTTACGTTTTTCCCTCTTTATCGCTCTATTTACCTTGTTATGTCTCGACTTGTCACTCGCACATGGCGTGGTAGGTCAGCTTCCATCACTTCTGCTTCACTAATCCTCACTGACCCCTCCGATGTTATCATCACCTACTTGTTCCCTTAGTTCCCTTACATGGACTTATCTTCCTCCACAGTCGCCTCTCTCATGACGACGAGTGTTCCATCCACTTCCATCCGTTTCCATTACTTTAGTCAGCCTGGTCCATGCGCGTGTTTCCTTTTATTTAAACCTATACTGCATTGCTTGTATTTCCCTATTCTGGATCTACACAATACAAGCATACTTTCTTGAATCACTTGGAAGTCTAGCTTCCTCTCCTCGCTCTTGTCCTCATCTCTCAGTGTGACCTTTTGTCGATGCTTCCCTCCTCGTTCAAGACCTAGTAACCCTAGGCATCCTTGCATAAAGCCCTAGTGCCTCTGGGCATCCCTGTTAGTCTTTCAGAGACCCCTCTGTCATAGTATCTCGTTATCCTTGCAGCTCTTCAGACGTCAGTCTCTTCGTGAGCATTGCCTGTCAAGTATCCTCGTTGAACGAGACTTTCTTTGGTACGCTTCGCGTAACACTTCTATGCTTCCATTCTATTCCCATACATGTGGACAAAGCATTGCATATCGTAGATACAGTGTCAATACTGGTAAACACTGTTGTAGTATATAAACCCCCAATAGAGCACCGAAGAACTCCAGTCTAGTTCTTCTGGTCTTTTCCTCTCAAAGGTCCCAGTAGTAGTACTCCTTCTTCTTTCCTCTCGTCTTAGCCTTTCTAGTGCAATCCTTGAGCTTCAAGCTTTGAGAGTTGTTTCATTAGAACTAGACTACACTTTTCTCATCCTTGCACTACCCTCGATGCTACCCTCACAAGTGTGTCTTTCAAGTTCAAGAATCGGTCACTCACTCACGAAGTAATTGGAGCAGTGCTGATTGACTTTCACCAAACCCTCGCTAACTGGCCTTCAGTCACCCTCAAATGTTACATAGTGGACATCAGATGTCTTGGTGCTGAGCACAGAGAAGCACACATCCCACACCCTTCAGAGGTTATTGATGTAGACAAGTGGGCCGCGGAGCAAGAAGCTCACGCAGCAGTTAGGCAGCTGTCATCGGAAGACGCGCCACAGGGTGTGAGAAGTCCACCACGATACGAAACACCATCAAGTGTTGGTTCACGCATCTTAGCAGCCAACTTAAGGCTTTCCAACTACCATTTTGCAAGCGACAAGGAAATCAACCTCACAATCTTAGAAGCATCCACATTGGGCGTCCTAGACATCTTAGGCAGAAGAGTCAGCACCCCACTCCCAGATTACCAGAGCACAGAGGTCGACCCCAACGACCATACACCCGCACCACTCGACTCTTGCAGTCACCAAGGTCCCCCACCAGACGTAGAACGTTTATTGCGGAAGTCGAAGAAGAGTGTTTGCAAGCCACAAATAAGGAGGAAGGAATATCCACACTTAAAAGGAAAGCGTCGGAAGAACTGGAGGAAGCACCTCCCAAGAAAAAGGTCATCATCCAGATCACACAGGCAAAGAAGCCCTTACGTACTATTCACCACACTAAAGGAGGGGAACTCTACAATCCCTCATTCTCCACCATCGATCTCTGCCCTCGTATTTCTTTACATAAACCAAAGTACCATCCCCATTAGTTACAATGTCGGGCTGAGACATCGCATATGTTTTAACAGATGACACCATCTCTATGGATGAAAAGTTCGCTGCAGTCTCAGGCGAGTTCAATGCCCAAAATACGAAATTACTTATGCTGCAAAGAGACAATGCAGCACTCGTCGAAATCATCCGAGAACTAAGGGCAGGACAAGCAAGTAGTTCAGGTGGAGGCACCACCACCAAGTCCACCTCCAAGAAAATAGAAGTCTTTGCAGACCATGGAGAATACAATGGGTCTAAGGCAAAATTCAAGGAATGGTGGGCCAAAATTAACACTTGGCTCCAAGTCAATACAGAAAGCATCACCCCGAACTTGTATGAAGCAGTGGTTGCAATTCTCTCACGCCTCAAGGGGCCAAAGGCAGGACCCTTCGCCCAGACCTGCCTCATGCAGGGGCGCAACTACACATGGGCAACATGTACTACAGAAATAGAAAGTTTGTTCTGATCTACCAATCAGCAGGATTGGGCGAGGCAGGCCCTCAAAAACCTTAAACAGGGCAATATGCCCACCGATGATTACATTGTTCGGTTCCAGGCGCTCCACACGCAGGTGCGTATCGACACCACCCATGCCATCGTGCTCCTTGAGAGCAACACCAAAGGGAGCATCATCACTCAAATTTTCAAGAACGGCAACCGCCACCAAACAGTAGACGGCTACCTTGCCGAAATTCGCACCGTCAGGACTGCACAAGAGTCCCTTAATTTCATCATGGGCAGGACCCAACAAAGATCCAACAAATCATGAGATCCCGATGCTATGGATATCAGCAAAACAACACGTGGTTGCTACAATTGCGGTGGCAATCACTTCATCAAAGATTGTTCAAAGCCGGTCATTAAATGTGATGACTGCAAATGGATTGGTGGCAAGCACCACGACTCATGTCATCGTGGTAAGTCCTCGGGCAGCCGCAAGGCACGTGCCGCCAAGACAGACAAAGATGCCGCAATCTCCTGGGAAGAGGATAAAAGCACCAATGACAAGGGCAAGGGAAGGGACCCCGTTGCCGCTATCAAAGGAATGGGCTTCAAAGAAGCCAGAGCTTTCTTCCGTGATGTGGAGGAAGCCGAAAACAAGAAGAAATCAAAAAAATAAGGCACTCTTCTCACGAGTCAGGGTGTGGGAAGGGACAATTCAATGACACTTATGTAAAGAATCGGTATGGATGTTTACAGGTAGATGAGACAATGGCAGAGCCAATTAGTCAAGGACCTACTGAGATAGCACACATTTCTCCCTATGTTTCTCCCGCAGTTTCACCACTGCACAATTCATCATCTTTGCCAACAGAGGGGTCTCACGAAAGTGAGCTCACCAGGGGCGTTATACCTGGGCTTAATTCCTCTAACAAAAATAAAAATAAACAAAAAAATGAAGGTATGCACCCTAATTATGAAATCCCTGACAAAGTTTTTGTTTGCAGCTGCAAGCCAGCAAATGAAATCCTCATGAATGTTCGGGTAGCTCCCTTATCAAGAAGGGACAACCTTACGAAATCAGAAGCTCTCTTAGACAGTGGAGCTAATGCAATATTCATGGATAAGACTTGGGCAGAAAAGGTCAAATTGCCCTTGATCAAACTCCACAATGCCATTCCTGTATTTAATGTTGATGGCACAAAGAATTCTGCCAGTCACATCACACACACAGCAGACCTTATGATAGAGTTTCAGGGTCACCGTGAAAGGGTTCTTGCAGAAGTCACGGACCTCGGAAAGAATGCACTTATCCTCAGATATAGCTGGTTGAAACGCCACAATCCAGAGATAGATTGGACTAAAGGAACAGTCACAATGACACATTGCCCACAGCACTGTCACATGCTTCAGGAAAAGCCTGTCTCCATCCGCTTAGCTGAAAAAGCGGAAATAGCCGTTCAATACCAGGTTCATGCTACAATCAAGGCGCTAGAAGCCAAGGTTGCAGAACCTCCTAAAGAAAAGACTCCAGAGGAACTTGTTCCAAAAGAGTATCATGAATTCCTTAATGTATTCTCGAAAACAGAATCTGAGCGCATGCTGCTTCGGAAACCATGGGATCATGCGATCGAAATGAAAGAAATGTTTAAACCACACAAGGGTCATCTCATTCCCCTTTTGGTTCAGGAGCAAGAAGAAGTCTCTGCTTTCATTGATGATCAAATGAAGAAGGGTTACATAAGACCTTCTAAATCTCCACAAACTTCACCTGTGTTCTTTGTGCCGAAGAAAGATGGCAAGAACAGAATGGTACAGGATTACTGTTACCTCAACGAACACATGGTTAAAAATAACTATCCTCTCCCCCTAATCTCCCAACTCATCGATAAACTAAAGGGAGTTAAATTACTTACAAAAATGGATCTCCACTGGGGCTACAACAATGTCCGGATCAAAGAAGGTGATGAATGGAAAGCCGCCTTTGTTTGTTACCATGGAGCTTATGAACCTCTTGTTATGTATTTCAGATTATGCAATTCGCCATCCACGTTCCAGGCCATGATGAATGAAATCTTTGCCGATATGGAGGACATTGTGGTGGTTTACATAGACGATATTTTAATATTCACAAAAACAGACAACCAAGAAGAACATGATAGAATCATAAAAGAAGTTCTCAAGCGTTTACAAGAAAATGATCTTTATGTAAAACCAGAAAAATGTTTCTTCAAAGTCAATGAGGTAGATTTCCTCAGCATGATTGTCGGCAAGGACGGCATCAAAATGGATCAGTCAAAGGTGGAAGCTATTTTGAAATGGCCTACACCCACGAGTGTCAAAGGGG
>JBBPSC010000795.1:0-13993 GCA_038093395.1 Baorangia bicolor
GAGTCGGTCGATGATCGATTCGGTTTCCAGTTCCTTGGGGAATGTCACTCCGCTGTCAATGTCAAGACCGTTACTCTCATGGGTATTTGATCAGAACCAGGAATACTCACTGCTAGCTAGATTTCAATTCGGCGCCGTCAATGCAGCATGCCTTGAAGTTGTATCCATCTTGTATTCATCGTGGCGTAAATGAAATCTTCGTCCACTATCAAATCTGAGTGCCCCGTGAAAGCGTAGCCGCGTAGAAGATTGATGAATGAGATCCGATGGCCCAAAGTAGGGTGAGGAACTCAAATCGGCACATCGAGCAAACGATCGTTCCAATTGTCCCTCATCTGGACACAAACAAGTGAAAGAGGATGAACCACTGGAGCGGTAGATGTTCTCCCGTTCAACCTCACCTCTCGCTAACTGTGACGAAGACAGGTCTCGTCAGTAAATTCCATTGCATTTGAGCATTCGTGGGACAGGACGGCAACAATCGCCAGATATCGCACTGTAAAGTCAACGAATCTGGTTTAATCGTACATACACAAGTGGCATAAAAGGGAAAGAATCACTGTACTCTATCAGAGAGTGTCAATCCGCATAACGAAATGCACTTCCTTGCTGCAACGCCTTGCGTGCGTCGATCACCCTCCACTCTGTGCCATATACCATTGCAGCACCCGCACCCCCACACCGTTCATCCTTCTCAACGTGTTGATCATACACATCCTTCCGTGAAAACTTCTGGTCGCAGCCCTTGCAATGAAATCCCTCCCTGAGGTGAACAATCACGACGTGGCGGTTGATCGAGTCTTTGAGCATTTCTTTTGCAATGCAGCCGTCCCACAGACACTGAGCCCTGCTGTCCGCATGGGTGTCCCTATGCCATTTACGGACGTGAGCGCCGACGCGGGCTCTAGAGCCAATGATCCACATCCCGCAGGGGTTGCTGGACTTGGCCCACTGACATTCATGAACGCTGATAATGCTACTACCCTGGCCTGCGATAGAGGAGAGATCGTCTTTGTCGATCCAAAAACCTTCGATGTTGATTGCACAAGCGCGGCGGTAACGTCGGCGATCTGGGCCTTTGCTCTTCGGGGCATGATACAGCACGACTGGAGGTTGGTTCTCGATGTTGATGGGGTTTGCGAGGTCTCCAGTAGAGCCCGGGTAGGACGATGGCACCAGCATGCTATTTGTGGGGAATTTGGAGTAGTCGAGCTGATGGTAAATGAGCATCGATATCCACGGAGACAAACCAGAGATACCGACATCGGTACCGACGTTTGCATGGTAATATTCCATTGAGCTGGAGAAACCCGAAGTTAAATCCGGTGCTGGTTGTGTATGCAGAATGACCTGCGGCTTCGGTCCTATATCGGGTGCCGGTGTACCACCGAGTGCAAAGGACTCTTTGAAACCATTTGAACTGCCTTGATTCGTGTCATCGAATGAAACGATATTGGCATTAGAATAGCATACCAGTCAAGAGAGGGAGTGAGGAATGAGACCTCATCTCCATCGATGATCCTGAGGACGCGTATGGAGTGACAAAGCTCGGAGTCAGAGACCATTTCCTTGCGTCCATCAGAACAGACACTCTTCTATGGAAGTATCAACAGAGTCGATATTGCGGGGGGGAATGGTGAACTACCTGGTGTCTTGACCTGAAGCATGAATAATCGGTATCGTGTGTCTACGTCCGGCATTAGTGACAAGCAAACCATGGCATCTAACACTCACCCATTTCCGCCCTGACGAAAATAAAGCCCAGTTTGAGCACTTGGATCAGAGGGCATCGCAAGTGACTCCGGTGGCAGCGCTCCACAGGAGAATGAGGAATCCGAATCAAGTGACATTGGGTGTGAGGGGTTCAGAAGCCATGGCTCCTGGCAGGGGGACAAGGATTCGTTCAACCTGCCATCGGATACGAAGGAAAGAGCATTATTGGTGAGTGGCATATCGGAAACGACACCTTGCTCGGTCAACATGTGGGAGAGATTCACCTCGTCTCCAGGCCATTATATAGTCAACCGTCCATGCCTGGAGTCTGTTGGTGAGAGTACGGGATCAATAGCCGGGCTGGCGATGGGTACCTAGTACTCCGGGCGAACCAGCTCGCCTCGTTGACGAATTTAGTCTGATAGGGCCTCAGACTGACACGGGCCCCCATCAAATGATGTCCGTCCGGCACATAGTGGCAGACTTTCAAGTTTGTCCAAGAAAGAAAGTAGGTCTGTCCAGGCATAGCAGATTTGGGACGTTGGTCGGCTCGAGTCATGCTGACTCTGTCCGGCAGATAGTAGACTTTTGACAGCCCCGGGCTCCGCTCCGGACGTGGCCCATGATGCATTGTTTTGTATCTACCTTCTGCTGCGTGTACATACTACAATTTAGTCAAGCGTCCGTGCTCTAATTTGGTTGTTGACCCGGGATGGTGTCATGGTGAGTACGGGATCAATAGCCGTGGCTGGATTGTCAAAGACTCGTACCGAGATAGTCGGAGTTTGATCAAATGCCATTCAAGTTCCCCAGAACTTGATGCAACAGGGTCGGAGTCAATAAGTGCATCGAAATACTTCATTAACGTCCACCGAACCTTGATAACCTCGCAGATTTGATTCGGTTCAACAATGAGAACGAGGACACTTCCGGAGCCTTATCACGCTGACCAATCTCTGTGAGTCGGATAGTTTCTCTGGGTAATGTTTTTCCGATAACCAATTATCGCAAGATTGTATGATTCAAAGGCAAATAAGGGAGATAGGGATATTACTAAGTTGGTCACTCAAACGGTATCGATGCCATGCTCAGGAAGTTTGCGCTCGATGCAACAAAAGTTGTAACGATCGCAGGATATCCAATTATATCTGGTATGTATTTCATCCTATACTCGCGAGCTTACCTCATCGTGAAAGGTTGTATATTCCCCTGCTTTCCTTTCCGACTCGACGGAACCGATACCAAACCAACCCACGCCTCTGCACGACAGAGTCCCTGGAAGGTGTTGCAGGCTATGTTTCATCGGCACGGCGTACAGCGGGTATCAACTGAATGGCTTTGCTTATGCTTCCAAGCAGGCTACGCATGTGTGGTTGAAGCGGAAAGCCTTCGTCGAGATTAATAAAGACACAACTCAGTGATGACATATCATCTTGATGTGCAACTTGTTAATACAGCACCAGCACTGTCGCGTGTCGTGCGAGGCTTTGCCAACGTATTCCAGTACAACGGGGAACCTGGTGACGATGTCGCGTTTCAGTAGTAATATGATGCAGTAATGCCTTAGTACATGCACTTAAGCTGGTGCTAGACAGTTCCTTTCAGGAATGACTACATGCTTGATCGCAGTCTGAGTCCTAGGTACTAGTTACCTCGTCCATCAAATCACTGCATGCCATTTCGCATGCAAGTCTTGGCACTGTGGCCGGGGGCGTTGTCGTGAGATCACGAAGACCACAGCAAGCCTCTGTACGCTGACTGGCCGGTAGCCAATATGCAATGCTGTATGGGAATGGATACACACAGTTGATCTCCTCGAACTTCTCGCAGAGAACCACACCGGGCCACAGCTTGTGGTCGGATACAATAACTTCGCACGCTCTAATTGGGGCCCATACTCCTCGGCTCCAATCAGTATACACAGGTCAGGCCAAGCGCTACTCTATTAAACCAACACTTTCTTCAAAGGGAACATCCAGCTCTCTTCTCAGCTGCCCAGTATTGAAGTGATTTATCAAACATGGCTCATGATCATTGCTGACCGCAGCGACGCTATGTAGCAAGACAAGGTTTGATCAGTTGGCAAGAGCCTCTGGTCATTCAACCGCCGGGATTGAGGACTTGCATGAAGGTGAATAACTCCCATAGTCTTCTATACCCCGCCTTGACGCCGTATCAACGTCGCCATTAGTGCTGACATTGCATGTTGTGTCGCAGTCGAACATCAGGCGTAAGTCCCTCAGTTTTCTTTCCCCTGATAAGCGCCAAGTAACATAAAACATTGCTTGTAGTCTCTGCACACCAATATATCAGGAAAAAGACTTTAAAATCCAAGATATTCTGCATATTAGCAGTACGTGACGAGAACGAGAACGCTCGAAGGCATAGGCAAGAAATGGTGGCTAACGAAAGGGTCGGGAATAACATGGTAAGTCTGCGATGAATCATGATGTCAGAGGTATTTCTGCATGTTTGTTCCTGATGTGTTTCTTCCAGCTGTCCTGGCGCGAGAAGGACTTCCCAGCGGGACAATACTGGCAATGGTAGCGTAGGGGGTAATGAGTATCGACGTGCCGAGCAAAGTTTCCTCGCTTTATTGGCTTCTTGCATGTCGAACCCATCTTGGAATCCAATAGCTGACAAAGGATCATTTCGTCCGAAGCACCAGAAACCTGGTGTATTTCACTGAGATGGCGAAGGAACGCTGACTTGTTAGGTGCGACGTGGTTACATCGGGTCTCTGAACCCTGATGATGCCAGGAGCACGGATATGACTGGTGTTCCGGGCGTATTGTCGGGACTGTGTGAGAATGAGTGGATGTGGCTTCCGACGAGGGGAGCTGGGAACCAGGGCTTGCGCCGGGTGCGGAGGAGGTGAGCGTCGGGTTTGTTGGGTTATTATTTGTGCCATATTCTTCCAGCTGATCTATGTATTCCATCAGGGCCTGGAATTCCGCAGCCTATGAATGAGAAGGTTCAAGGCTGATTCAATCTTCCAGGGAGGAATACCGACTATATCAATCTCGGACCGCATCATATTGGCAAAGGTTTCCTCCGCTGTCGATGACCACCTGAGATAACCCTAAATTCAGGCATTGTTTACTTGTATGTCAAGCAAAACTGACGAATTCATATCAAGACTCATAAAATCAAGCAGCTCGCTGCATCGGACTCGTAAGAAGTCCTTTCGCAGAAGAGGCGAATCCTTACCCTCCAAGTGGCGGGTCGCTATGGTCGCCTGTTCTAGACACACCTTCAGCGGCCAATTCTGGAGGGAATATGGTATTTGAGTCGCTGAGGATTCCAGGATCAACAAGGTCGGTGTTCTGCAATAATAGACGCCCAGCCTGCCTTTGCATACTGATCGCTTCAAGGGAATGTCGGATAACAACGGGTTACCTCTGCTACTTCACTCTAGGTATAAATATGTGCCCACCCTGCCAAGTCGCATACCCTGGCAAGATGTTGGCACCTCTCCATGGAAGGTTCTCCGTGGAAGGAATAAATAGCACGCTCAGATACTCGCCATTGTGGCGTTGCGATGCAAATTTGTGCGCCGGGGGAGTAAGGTTTCTGCTCATTGATTGTTGGATTTCTCTGTGGAACTTGACACCGCCTGTTATTTTCCGCCGAGGAAACGAGTGGCCAATACCTCTAGCTCTTCTGTGGACGGCTAATCGGCTCTGTCCAGATTCACACCCGCATCCAGTCTGCCTTGGTGGGATAGGACGCCAGGACTTTTAGGTAATGTACCAGGATAGCTCGGGGTGCATAACTTACCATAGTCTCTCATAAAATGTTCTTGGAACCTTCTCTGATGAGGGAGGCGTGGGCAACTTTGTCCTCTGGGGGAACGACATACTACTGCAACTCCTTGGAAACGCATAGCTCCCTTGTTTGACAACTTCCGTTTGAGTATGTTGGCGTATTCCCTCGTATACTAGGTTCCGAGTCATCCCCAACCTATTTTCTAGAATGTAGAGATCCAAGAATCACGTCGCTTGTGTTCCATGTGGACCCCTGCGCGACGGCTATTACCACGCAAAACGCACAGCTATTGGATACATGTCGCAGCGCCCCGCAGGGTTCATTGACCCCCCTCCGTCAGGCTATGCGACACGATGAGCCTCCGTAAACCCTATAAACATGACGTCATGGCGCACATCATTGGCCGACACCCTGATGCACCTCGGTATGTAATACGAGCGTCGACGACGCAGGATTCATCTGCACGGTATGTTCTTTTACAGTTTCTTTCTTGGTGATTTGTACCTCGCATTCAGAGTGGGTCAAGGCATTTCGACAATCGTCAATCACCTGCCGTTCTCAAATTCCAATTGACACAACACTATCCGCTGCCGGTTCATATTAAAGCGTCCATAACAACGGCAAACCCTAGTCCATGTCCAAGGTACTGATGCCTTGGACCCATCAAATATCAACCGCATGTTCTTTGACAATCCTTGACGTGACCTGAGGTGAGCCGGGCCATATACGGTTCTGCAGTGGCTAATAACGTCTCTAGTCAATCCCCGCCCGCTCAACGTGGCACCGGGCCGAGTTTCCACACTCCGGCTTTCGTTGGCCTGTATAGAGCGACCAACGCGCTGCCATGATGACTCACCATGCTATCGAACATGAGGCAGAAGATGGCAATCACCTTGGCTGGGTCTTATCACAGTGCCTTTTGTGAGGTCCCTACCAGTTGATTCCCACACGAACAATTGAATGGACGGCAGGATACACCACGGCGCACAGTCGCATTTGGCAGTGATGATCAAGGTTAAGTTGAACATACCTATCAGGATAATGCCTGAACCTTGTCTAGATCCAAGTAGGGCGCACATGGCAGGCGGATCAAGCTGGCTTTGGCCGCCAAGGCTGCCTTTGCCAACGCCACAACTACCACTACAAAGACCGAGTGCGTTCCGAGTGCGGGCTCCCGACCAGCTCGCTGCCTCGTTTGATGTTGGTCCCTGATGACCAACGAACCTGTAAGCCCCGAACCACTCAAAAAAGGGGGGTGTTGACCGTATTAATATATATAATTATATCCTTACTCCAACCTTGAACGGAATCGGGAATTCTGGCAGGCACCGTGAGTGCCAAGTTACAATGGTCCTAGGTGGTCGGGACTGCTCATGACTGGTCGTTACCGGGTTCTCGGCTAAGTCCACTCGTCAGGACTGGCAGGAAATATATTTCTGTTCGGAAAGTCTTCATACAGCAGGAATACAATTACATTATATCATACATACATAGCCCAACGAAGCAAGGAGCATAGCGTAGCCTATCTAGAAGAGCAAGAAATGGACAGCGGGCAGTCAATTCTTTCCATGCTGTTTCTTCCAGTGCGCGCGCAAAGAGTCCTCGCGAGAAAACGACTTGCCACACCCGGCGCAAGAAACTGAGCGGCCGAGATGGGTTCCAATGTGGCGCCTGAACGCATCCCTGCGGCACTCCCTACCACAGGACCCTCCGTCTGTCCACCACTGACAGACCAGCTTTCGTGCCGCCGATCCCTGCACATCGTGTACATGGCCCAGGTGGACGATCAACTGGTCAAAACTGGCGAAGCCTTGGCAGCAGATTGTATTGCCTGTAAGCCACCTGCACTGGCAGCTGTCGTTGTTTATTGTCGCAGCCATGCTACACAACTCCATCAGCAGTCTGGTGAAAACGAAGAAAATGAGGAACGCACCCAGCAGTGGAGGGCTCTCCTCCCGCCATTTGATTCGCAAAGTGGAAAAACGCGTGTTCCTGCTACAAACTTATGGGCGCAAGCTCAGGGGAAAAAAATAGAATGCTAGCTTACTTCTGGACCCCAGTTTGGGTTGTACACTCCGTAGTTGAGAGAAGCGCCTGGATATACTGCTGGGGGGAGGTGATGCGCCGATCTACGTAAGAGCAGTTAGATTTTGGAGGCAAGAACGGGGTGCTTGCTCACTGAGGGGCATGTGGCGCCGTTGGAGAGGGATTCGAAGGCTGAGGGAGATGAAAGAAGTGGTTTGGATACATGGGAGAAGACGAAGTGGGGGGCGACGGGCTTGTGAGTGTCTTTTGTACTAACATGAGCTTTCCAACGATACCAGTTGGCGGGCACGCATGTAATTTCGGAAGGTTCTGCCGGAATCCTGCCATGGCGTGCTATTCCGCAGGGTCAAGCAAACCATGGAACTACCAGACATGGCAAGCACCTCCGAAAACGGAGGTACCTCCGCTCCAAGTCGGTTAAGGCGGGGATATCTCGCGAGTCCAATCCCCTACCTGAGGTCTGCCATGCTCGAAGCAGATCGGTCAGATCGGTGGACCGATCGGCGTGTACCGATTGGCTGGTGACCGAACTGAACCATGGTGAACTGACCCAAACCGGTGGGAGCTGGGCGAATGCTGTGTGTCGTCAGGTAATCATAGGACTGGAAGCTTTGTCGACGGTAAGATACCCCATGAAGAAAAACCCACAAGGAACGAAAGGAGTGGGTGGAAGGAAGCACGTCAAAATTTCCGCGCCCGTACCCCACTTTCATATATAATCAACCTTGGCGCCAATCAATTTCGGCTCTGTGTTTTTCTCTGGTAAGGCGTCTGATAACAAGGGTACCATTCAGGTCAGCTGCTTGTCCCCCCATCGATACCCGAGATAATGAACTTCTTTCGCTTACCTGCATTCCAGCCTGTGAATGTTTCCCGCCGCGACCGAGATTCGACGGCCAACCTGTCATCCCGCTCACCTGGATAGAATTAAACACGGTCCGTGCAACGTGCACCCTCCGATTTGATGAATGAAATATATCTAGACATTGTTACTCCACGCTGCTTCCGCGCAAGTACTCATTAATCTCAAAGATCGACATGTGGAGCGCCAGTATGAGAGGTACCACTCCCTTGGTCGCACTACTCTGATTAACAATATATTTTATAGGAGCCACATACCTGGAGTAATCCCTGCATAACTCACCAGCGAACTTGGGAGTTGATCTCAGTTGCAACGCAATGTGGCAAATGACGTCGACACCGAGAATAGCCCCAAGCGGCGAAACGTGTTTGCACTGCAGCAAAGCGCACGTACCTTCCATGCATATTTCAATAATCGTGAAACATCTTATGCAAACTGAGGAGTCATCTCAGAGGGACGTACGACTCTTGAACACCGCAATGAGTAGGTAACGATGACCTACGGTCTCCCCGCCCACGCAATTTCAATCAATAGTTCGGCCATCGGTCCACAAGATAACGCAGTGACCCGGACGGCTCGAGAGACTGCTACGGCACATGAAGGTCGAACTTAGTCGGAGGACTGTGTGGCTAGGTGCCAAGCATCGAGAACTTGCGAGAGTGGCGTTGCGAGTAAAGGGCCCTCGAGAATCGCTGTGCAGGCGAGTATAGCTCTCCTCATACTGGGTTCCTATGCCTGATCTGAAACGGAAGTACGCATGATTCGGAATTTGAAGGTTGCTCAGGTTGCTGCGAATAGGGTCGCCGAACACCCTAGTAACACTCGTGGTACCACTGGAAACCGACAACTTGAGGCCCTTTGAGCATGCAACTGCTGCAGGTTTCCGACGAGAGTTGAGAAGCCGCGAAATCCCTGGAGGCGCCAGGCACGTCGATGATGAACGTCTGTGGCAAGAATGTTGTTAGAATTGTGGCGCAGGTAGTATGAATCAGCGAACTTTCATCCCGCGATTCCGCGAGTATACCGTGAGTCTGTCAGTTGCTCGCGCTTCATCTCTTTTTGACTGGTTTTGCCAGGTCTTGCTGCCAGTGGTCAGGCGACAACGGTGATGCTTGTCTTGAGCTCTCGAGCAGCGGTGATCGTAAATTATAAACTGTTACATATGTAAATGCGAAGCGACCACCGAAGTTCCGCTTCAATTTCCTTGTTCCAAACCGGGCCGAGGGTTGGTGTCAGGTGTGCGACTTGACCACTGCATCCCCCACCTCTCCTGCGCTGACTATTGAATATGGATCACAGCTTGTCTCCACTACAAGATAATCCTCATTACTGTTCGGGCGAGTCGAGGCGACTTCACCAACTCGATTGACAGCATCCCTGACAAAGAGAAACGCAGTTGTAATACACCCTATGAGATTTATCCACCTCAGAGAAATGATGGTCCATGCTGTTGAGATGGGTAGCTAAATCTCGTGTGATTGCGACAGCAAAAAGGAAGGACACATAACTATGCTAGGCACGACGGAATTCTGACACGAACACTATTACAGGGAAGTTGCGCAAGATAAATCACTAGGTAAAAGAGGAGGGACGTGGGGCGCGTTCGTTCTCGCGCGTCCACACTGCTAAATCCACCAAGCTCGACAGGTATCGTACAGAAGGATCATAAAGAATGAGGGAATAGGATAGTAATAATGAAAGGCATGGATAACTAGAGGAGATGAACGTGTCAGTTTAATATGCGCAGCGGGAGGTGATGGATGCACTAATTACCAAAATGTTCATAAATAAGGACATGCCGTCTCGTCCCAAAGTCTTCTCAAAGGACATCATTAACTTAAAGGCCGTCTCGAGGAAACACGTGTCGGTGGGGCATGCGCTTCAAGCCTAAATGAACTTCACGAAAATGGCGTGTAATGCTTTGTCGCTTGATGAGTATTCCACATTCTCGCCAACAACATTGTACAAAGCGATCTTTATGCATGCCTCGGATCCCATGTTCCGCGAGATGTTTCGGGACATCTCTTTCGGTGATCACCCGACCGCAAATCGACAAATCATCTGATATCCACTGGCATCTTATCGATCGTCCCTGAGGCATTCGTCCGACAGGCGTCAGAGGCCCAGTAAAGTGTCCCGCAGGCACATTATTGATGACAGAGAATTGACCCAAAATCTATCGTGAAGGTATTAGAAAAGCAGGCACGCGAAGTCGATAATGGTGCTCACATGATCCATGGGTTGCGACAAATGAACGGGAGGTTGGCATCGGGGAGCCCCTTGAGGCGTACTGTCGACCGCCGGATACCCCACGAAGTTGTAGTCGGTGGATACGACATTGGGTGGGATCCCGCGAAACTGGGTCGGCCCATGGGAAGGTTGTGCCAACAAAAGATCTGCAGGGTTCACGGTCGTCTGCAATAATGGGTTTTGTGATAGTAATTAACAATACTGACACAAACACGAAAACATTTACTCACACCCTGCCATGGCACATGACCTAAATCAGAGGTCGCGGGGGGTAGGCCATAATAAGAATAGTCAGAATACATGGAACCAACAACGCAGATATGCCTGGGGAACCTGCAGAGATCGGAAACGGGGACGATGATTCACGCCGGGGGTTTTCTTGGCGAAGATATGGACGTAGGGTGCGCAGTGAACATTCAAAGAAGGAGGGCAGGGAGTGCACTAGCAAAAGGCAAACAATGAAGGAAAAATATTGGTGTAGGTGGAGTGTATACCCGGATAAATGGAATGAAAGGGCTTATATATTTTATCCGACGCAAGCCGCCAGCCAACAGAGGGCCAACAACACGTTGAAATTGCAGGACGCGCGGCCCTTGTGAACTGTGGCTAGTGTCCTCCGAGCGCACCCGAAGTGGCGCACCGAAATTCCTGAAGCTCGAAGGAGAAAAGCAATCGAATACAAGGTTGCAGAAGAGGCGGAGGTCAGGAAGATAGATATAAAACGCCTGCGAGTTTGACCATAGCTTCGCTAGATTGACCGACAAGTGGAATAGCTGACCGGTTGAACCGTTGTAGACAACTGGAGAGGTAATTTGGTCGGCCGATGGTGAAAGCCGCCTCTCCGATGATCTCCACAGCACGGTGTACTTGGATCCGAGGCAATTCAATGGAGTTCGCTATATCAAGCCGCCCGCCCTGCCAGTGGCGCCGCAAATAAGCATCAACAACCTTGACAGATGGCAAAGCTGCCTGCCTGGCTTGCAACCCCCTATTCCTGAGTTCCGGCTGTACTGGAAGCTGAGTCAGTATTGAGTTACAATCACCAAGTGTATGTACCAGTGGAGCGTACCTTGGTTAAGCACGATTGGCACCGCCTGCATTAGGAAAAGTTTACAACGGTACTCAGTCAGTTACCTTCGTGAAACTGATCCGAGTTGACAGGAATTCTGGTCAGAAAGCCACAGATGTAGTATGGGTAGATCCCAACACTCAAATTGACTCAATCTGGAAGTTCAACGCTCAAGTGCTCAAGGCCAACTTGCCCCAAGCCGTGACCTCGGAGTCCCACATTCGCTACCAGAACTGAGATTTTGAAGCAACCTGGTTCCATGAAATCTTATGCCTGGCTCATAGTATTGGACCTTCCTCGATGCACCTCTGAGGTCCATATCTGTCTACGGTTAGTAACCGAACTATATTCCTCAATTTATATAACTACAACGCATACCTCTGTAGTCTGATTTCGATCCCCTTCGATGATCTGTCAATCTGGCGAAAACCCCGAGCAACTTGCATGGAAGGATCTGCACTTTGCAGATAGAGACGATCAACCGTCGATCAAAGATTCGCGGCCCATCCGTCGTTTGCCAATGACTCTTTTGGATGCTGCTTGCGCCGGAAGCTTTCGGACGTAAGGCTGTTATATTTCATCCTTGCTGACACTTGGCTGGTACCGTTCCTTGATAGGATTGGATGTACAAGCCTCCGACACCTGGACAACGCGCTAAGCGCTGAAGCGCTGATATATCACTTTGATATGGCATCTGCCTTCACGGATTGTCAGATTCAAGTTGTTCTTGAAAAGTCGCCACAGCCAATGGCGAGGGTCGGCCGTTCGAAGCGGAGCATTTCAACTCGTGTCGGGATATGAAAATACACCAGGAACTGTGGTCGCCTTATCCCCGGCACAGACTCTCAAGCAAGACATACTGGTCCTAGATTGGACTTAGAACCAACTACTGGACCCCCTAGTGTTATTCGCTCACAACTAGTACACACACATCGAACAAGCCTGAAGTTTAGGACGGCACTTGTCGATCTTTCGACTGCGTCATGCCCCACCACCCGGAGTTCTTCCAAAGTCGAGGGTATACCAAGCATCCAGTGGATTGACCCTGCTTAGCCATCTACATCAAGTGTCTTCGATTTGCCGAGTCAAAGGGCGAACGTATGGGCATCGTCAGAGTGTCCGCTCTACCTTGATCCTCCTCGTGGTGAACACGCGCCTACCACACGGTACGTACGTTGCGCCTGACATCAACGTTTTACTTCGGACCCGCAGTTTCATTTACCAACGTCACCGAAGGAGTTTATTTAATGGACTCTTACAGCCCCGCCCATAGTCAGGAAATGAGTCGGGCCCGGTGCAGTGCCAAGCATGTCCGCACCTCCCCGTGCATCCTGGAGTGCCTCCGAGGGCCACCGCAGTTGTGGAAATAAAAGCAATCGGACCCGTGAACGTTTGAGCCAGTTGTTGGCGAGGCAATGCTCAAACAATGTCATTTACCAACGCTACCAGAGGTCATCGCCGCCCACCACAGCTTGCAGTCTCAACGTTGCAGCACCGGACATGGGTTACAGTCCCCAGGCGGCATTGCTTGAACCTCGAGTTCCGCTCGGATTCTAATCTCAGTCGCAAATCATTGCATAGACCAAGAGGTGTATTATCGGCAACAATCGATAAATAATCCACATGACAGTACCAAATAAACGTGAACCAACGTAGACTGTATAGCCAATACGAGTGTCACAGGCAAGCTATAATTTGCAAATTACAGGCACCTGGATGAACGGTATGAAGGACTCGAGCCGTCACGGAATTGAGTTACCTCGCCTCTACAATAGTTTCCGACCTGCATCCGCCAGTATCACCTCGCTCTCGATGGTTATGCGTCCAGAAGCCTTTAGACGTTCAATCAATACATCACCAAACGCAGTCATGGGTGTGAGAACACCACCGCGCTTGGCGAATGCTGGGAGATGGTCCGCTTCTAATACGAGAGATAAGGCACATTCCGCGATCATGACTGAATAAACCATTGGTCAACTTGATGTGCTCCGCGGGGTAGAGGTCGATACAATGAATACTCACTCGATGATAACAAGTACCCTGGCTCTCCTTTACCACGGAATGTTGTCCGCACAGTGGTCGTCTGCCCCTGAACATCCGGCAATGAAGTCGTTATATTTGTGATATTGAGGGCGCCCGCTTCGAGCTGTCTGTAAGTTAACCAGTCAGCTACGATCAGACCGCATCATTCTTTCCAACACGTACTCATCAGTGGGACCATCTCCCGACTGTGGCATGAGCCTACGGGCTATCCACCGAACCTGAAGCGTACCAACATCAGTGAA
>JBBPSC010000796.1:0-13983 GCA_038093395.1 Baorangia bicolor
ATACTAAGGCTAGAGAAGAATCGACTGGCGATTCTGTCCCCAGGCCTCAGCTTATATAGTGCTACACTACAAGTACATGAGGCCTGTGGTAGGCATGACGTAGCTATGACGTAACTACAACGAGGTGAGCTAGACCGAGCTAGAACGCGATAGGAGGTGGGGAGAAGCACGACATGTGTAAGACATGCGTGATGTAGAATGTAATGACGTAGGGCCGAGAACATAGGGCGAAGGGTAAGATACAATGCGGCGGCCTATGTGGGAGAATATAGATAAGATCTTGATAAGATGTAGGTTGTAAGCGCTGGAGATAAGATGATGAAGAGATAAGATAGGCGCGCACTTATGGTTGAGCAGTAAAAAGGTAAAGTGACTAGGAAAAGGTAAGGGATAAGTCCATAATCGTGATATAAGCGAAAAATAGAAAAATGCCGGTTTGCTGCTTTTACACGTTTCACTACCGTTACAACAACAGGATCATTGGGCAGTCTGTGCTCAATGTAAGTAAAGCAAGCTAGTATTCACCAGACTGCCTTACATATTTATGCCCTCTATGCCCTTACTGGATTTAGAAGAGTGATGTTTCGGACTCAAGACCATCGTTTGCTATATGAGATGACAAGTCTCATGAATAGTATCAAATTATCAATATCTTTGCACATCACTCACATTCAAGCTCCCTGGCGAGGACACCTGGAACAGGTGTGGCAACAGCGAGCTGTGAGGCAATTATTTAAACCATCACCATGACACGAGATAATAAAGTGAGTTGCATGTTTGCACAAGGGTGTCACAGGCAATGTCAGAATTGAATGTGTCTGCCTCCAGAGGATGAAAGTAGACTGATGCTCGACCTCAAATAATCCTAGGTTTTATATTCTGGATACAATGTGTCTTACCAATCCAATCCTGTGTGGAAATTGGTCATGCAATGGTCTGCTGATATTGGAGCACCCGCTGTTCCATTTTGGTTCAGAATTCAAGCCAAGAAGCGAACCACTATATGATGCACTGGTGTATTAGAACAAAGATAATGTATATTGATGGCCCATCACTCAGTATTCAAGCCCACTCCAAATCAAAACAAAGTTTGTGGTGTCCCAAGTCACATGATGTTGAGTGCAACGTGTTTTATTTCTACTATACTAAAATCAGCATCCTATCCAGTGCAGTACTGGGCACTGACAAGAAATTACAAATAATGTATTTTGCACATTAAAAGTCTGTTCATTGCCAGCATCATCTTCTTGAACTTGATGACTCCCTATTACCAACAGTGGTTTCCTTATCAGCACAGCCCATGACTTTTACTTTATGTCACCAGTTTTGATTGGAATTTGGAAAGGATCAAATGTGCTGGAAGCAACAATTAAGAGGTGCAAGTTCCCTGTTTAATTTTACAGTGGCGTACTTATCAATAGGGTGGCCATTTTTTCATGTACAAGATAACCCTCCAAATTTGAAGACCAAATCCAGGGATTCCATGGATCTGGGGTGTCTAATTGGTGGGGGGAACTTTGACAACTTACGTAAACTCTACAGACGACCTTTTATGAACCTGAAAATCTAAAATGATAGCAAAAATGTGTCTAGGTTTCAAGAGCCCTATCCAACATCCCAGTGAGCAAGAACATTTTGACCAGCTGTAGAGTTGTTGCACCCATGCCACTGCCGGTGGGTGATGTGCACTGGGATTGCTTGGGCTCACAGTTGGTAGGCTTCCTTGAGACCTTGTGGGGTGCTCTGATGGAATATAGTTACTCCACTTGATGTGGCATCTCATTTTGCTAGTTCTGTTTCTCACAAAGTCAAAGGCTTTCCTCACATGGTAATTGAGGGAGATGGATATTACAATTACTGGATTCCAAAAGGATCAATAGTATTGGGAAACATATGGTATGTGTTGCTATGCAATATGTATTTTGTTCTGCTCCATCTGAGAGATACTGTCGCGTTTCCAGAACACACCGATCCTTCCAGGTTCTTAGTCACAATGGAAGGGGGTGTCACAGCACGGGAAGTCACCGAGTCCTCAGTCAATGGTGTACGGTGGGGAAGACAGTACACAGCTGGATCCTTTAATCTGGTTTGCTTGTAGTGCTGATTCAGCCTGAAGCACATACCCTGGACGCCATGTTGGCTACTCAGCACTTTCGGTATGATTTATCATGACATGCTTTGATATCTGCAAGCCTGTATATGATGCAGGGAAGGAATTTGAACCCATGCTCGAATTCGAGAACAATCATTCATGTCATTAGTTTGCATGAAGAAGTATCTGCTAATTCTGTCTGGGTAGATGTACACTCCTAATCCCTTGTATGGTAAGAGCACAGTTGGAGAAGGTCATGAGTTTGTTTGCATGCCAGGAATGAGATCTACGTCAACATTTTCCTGCTACCTTGGATATAGTTTGGTCCCATCTATACATGTGCATTATTCCTCTTCTGAAGAGCTGAAAAAGCCATGTGGTTCTGCTCAGTGGCTGCATATACAGCTTCCCAGCTCCTGCAAATAGTTTCATATTCTTTCTCCGACGATGCATTTGCATTTATGACAACTCCAGACGAAGATTCGGTCGATAGAGGATGGTCTGCTGCAAATAGTTCAAGCAATGGCTCATGAGTGGTGTTGGCGTCACAACAGAATCAGAAGGAATATTGATGAGGGCAGTATGGATGATCCCCAGGCACTTCATCTGGTGGAAGAGTGTTGAAGTGTAGGCTTTGGGTGGGGAACCCATATGGATCAAATGTCCGCCTGGTGGAAAGAGAGCTGCATAATCTTCGACTCCACTTTGTGTGAGGTCATATCGATGGGTGTTATGGATGATCATCGTGACTGGGTCAGCAGGTGGGATATCAAATGTGAGTGAATCTGTGCATATGATGCAGTAGTAAGAACACATGCAAACAGTGTTTCAGATCTCGGAATGCTTACAGGGGTTTGCTTTTCTAGCAACATTGTGCAGCAGTGTGAGCAACCAAGATATAACTCCAAGAGTTGGAGTCTGAAGCCGATGATTGCAATGAAACACAGAAGTAGTACTATCAAACCTGTCAATCGCGTTCACCAGGTGTTACGGGTCTACATTTTTCACCCTTCACATGTCACTTTTTCTGATCTTATCTTATCTTATCGTGTCACGTGATCCCTTAGGATCTAATCATCTATCTTATCGTGAACGCTCTACTTACCTTTTCATGGACTTAGTTGTTTCGTGCAATTGCTGCTTAGTCAGCATGGACACTCAACTCTTCACACAGATCTAAGATCCTCTTACACTGTCACGGAGTTCACATCTTCACTTCATCTCTGTGCCGGCTATTATTACATCATGCTTCTCTTCCATTTGATCTAACATGCACATCACACGTTTTATGCTTCTCTTCTCTTCCATTCTGCAGCACAGCGTGTTGGCCTCATGCTATGCTTCCATTCCATTCCCATACATGTGGACAATGCATTGCAATCATAGATACAGCATATACATGGACAAATACCTGTTGTAGTATATAAAGTCTCAATGCAATGCCAGAGAACTCTAGTCTAGTTCTTCTGGTCTTTTCCCCTCAAAGGGTCCCAGTAGTAGTACTCCATTCCTCCTTTCCAAGTCTTAGCCTTTCTAGTGCAACCTTTGAGCTTCAAGCTTTGAGGGTTGTTTCACCAGGCAGTCTGCATGAGAGAGGGTTAGTGCAATGCTCAGCTCTAAGCATTGGTGCCACAACATCACAAACACCTATTAAAACACACACCAACCAGTGAACAACTTGGGTTGATAACCCACGTCAGATGGGACTAGGCCATATGAGGTTTCAAAATTTCATGGCTGCCGAATCATGTGCAGCAAAGTGTTACAGTTTTTCCTCTTCATCATTCCATTTATCTCGTTACCTCTCGACTGGTCACTCGCATGTGGCGTGGTAGGTTGGCTTCTATCTCTTCCGCTTCGTTAATCCTTGCCGACCCCTCCGACATTTTCATTACTTATCTGTTACCATGATTCCTCCATATGGACTTATCTCCCTCCGCAGTCGCCTCTCTTACGACGACGAGTTCTCCTACCTTCCATTGCCTTCTATTTTCTTTGTAAGCCTGGTCTGTGCACATCCCCTTGGTTCCTTATTTAAACCTATGCTGTATGGTTGGTATCTCCATTCTTGATCTATGCTATACAAGCATACATCCTTGAATCACTCAGAAGTCTAGCTTCCTCTCCTAAGTCCTTGTCCTTGTCTCCAAGTGTGACTCTCTGTCGACGCTCTTCTCCTTGTCCAAGACCTAGTAACCCTAGGCATCATTGTATAAAGTCCCAGAGCCCCTGGGCACCCTTGTCAGTCTCCTAGAGACTCCCTCATCCTAGTATCTCGTTATCCTTGCAGCTCCTCAGATGTTGGTCTCTTCATGAGCATCGCCTGTGGAGTATCCCTGTTGAACGAGACCTCTTTGGTACGCTTCGCATAACACGAAGATTGCTTAGAAAGCGGCATACAAGGGGGCCTGATGAAGGAAAACTTTATTGATGTATCATGGCAAGAATTGGCCACAACTCCCACAAGATATGAAAATGGATATGATGTCAATAAGACACAGTGTGGAGATCAGGAATTATTGCTGCATCCAGATTTGGATGGTACAAAGTTGGCTGCACCTTTACATAACTCAGGACCTGATAGAATGTATGTGGTGCGCTGGTCACAGCATCCTCCTGCTCCAGCTACAATCAGTATAATTTGAAAGGAGACAACGTCCCCACTCCATATCCAATGACATGTTCAATCGCTCCCACTCTGAGTCATCCAATACAGCCTGGACGTGCCAGTGACCAATAATATGTGTTGGTGAGTGCATCTCCTCACATGTGTTTGAGTGACACTTCTAGGGTTCATTTTGAGTCTTCCACGATTCTCTCACTGACAGAATCTAGAAAGAGGGCAGGAGTTGCCCAAACTCAGCCGCTGCCCAGATGGGTGGAAATGACTGTATTCACCTAGAAAGAGGGCAGGAGTTGCCCAAACTACAGACATTAGCTAGAGATAAAAACTAAGTAAAAAGTAACTCACCTCAGCCGCTGCCCAGATGGGTGGAAATGACTAAGGTGCTTGTAAGCCAAGTGGAAATATATATGTATGCTATGGGCAAAGGTGTGCTCATATTAGTCACCTGCAATGTTAGGATAGTGAACCTGAAAGAAGAATTTAAAGTGTAGTAATGTATAAAGTAACATAAAAGATTAAGTGAACCCGATGCTTCCAGTGCTTTTGGTGCTTCTGAAAAAGCACAGGAATATTCTGGAAGTGGCTCCGACGCTTCCAAGCCTTCTGAGCCTTCCGGAGTTTCGGAAGTGTGGGAATTTTCGGAAGTACCTTCGGAACTGCAATTCCAAGTTCAGAACTCGGAGCTCCAAACTTTGGAACTTCGGAAGCGATCACTATTGTTGAATACTGTCACTCACCCTCACTGTTAGCCCATTGCACAAGGTTTGGTTCAAGTTCAGGTTCAAACATTGTACCACTCAAGACTTATCATTACGCATCCTGGAGAGTCATCAATTTCCTGCATGGAGCATACAGATCTTGGTGAATTATGGTATTCATGCTTCAGAGCATCAACATCAATTGTAAAGTTCACATTCTCGTGTTTTTTTTTGTTTTGTTTTGGGTACTGCAAGTCTTGGTTACAAATTCATCACTTGAAATCCACGTAGACGCATCTATACATCATTATTGAAACACTTCCTATTAGCACCAACTTGAATAATTGGATTGGCAGTCGGTGCTCAAAGTAAGTAAAGCAAGCTATTTTTCATTCGACTGCCTTACCTATTTGCACCCTCTACACTCTCAAATGAAGAAATCCATGTTGGACTCAAGACCATTGCTTGCTAGATGGAAAGGATAAGTCTGATGAAATTATATATTAGTACATTGCTTACATTCAAGCTCTTTGGTGTTACGAGTGTAGACGAGGACACATGAGAGGAGGGTTACAAATGTAGATGAAGGAAGCCCAACTCCGGATGCAAGTGGCGACTATCTGAAATTTTTGCGAGTACATTCACTTTTTACTCATTCATCGTACTTTCTTTCTCTCTTCACAGACTATTATGTAATATTGGCTTACATCATAGCTAACTCTTAGCTAACCTCTTATCCGATCTACCCGCAGATCTCCTTCTTCACTCTTCACATCTCAGATCTTACATCTGCGATCCTCCTGTCTCTCTTCCATTTCATCTATTCTTATTCACCTTGTTGCATCCAGCCCACATGTAGCTTCTCTTCCATTCCTGTGATCGGGCAGTGCACTCTTCCATTCTACATCACGCATGTCTTACACATGTCGTGCTTCTTCCCACCTCCTATCGCGTTCTAGCTCAGTCTAGCTCGCCTCGTTGTAGTTACGTCATAGCTACGTCATGCCTCACCTAGGCCTCATGTACTTGTAGTGTAGCACTATATAAGCTGGGGCCTTGGGACAGAATCACCAGTCAATTCTTCTCTAGCCTTAGTATTGTCAACGGACATACTCTGTTAAGAAGCTCTAAGCAAGCACAGTACTATTGACGAGTGCCTACAAACCTCGTTAACGGTCTTTCTTGTCGAAGACTACTTCACATCTCTGCAAGTTTCCTCTTCTCTACTCTTCGACTCATTCCTCTACCCTCTGCGTCTTAGGGTCTAGGGTTATCTGTTTGAGTTTGCATTCCATGCTCGGATACAACTCATTCAGTTATCTACGACCATTATATTTGGTAGGTGTTGTGCTGGGGTTGTTTGGAATAGGGGTGGCGAGTGCGAGTTGCGAGGCAAATATTAAAGCCATTGCTGTGACGTGAGACAGAAAAGTGAGTTGCATGTTTGTATGGGGTAATGTCAAAAATGTGTATGCCTTTAGAGGCTGAGAGAAGGCTGATGCAGGCTCGACATCAAACAGCCCTAGGATTTATACTCTGGGTATGCTGTGTCCTATCAGTCCTATGTGGACATCGTGTCGTGAAATGGTTGGCTTTGAAACACTTGTTGGCCTATTTTGGATCAGAATTCCAGCCACAAAGACAGCCTCCATACGGCAGTGTATGGTTGCACTGGTACATATATTAACACATATAGCATATATTGATGGCCCCATCGCTCAGTAGCAAGCTCACTCCAAATTGAAGCAAAGCCTGTGGCATCCATAAGCCACATGATGATGAGTGCCATGTGTTTTATTTCAGTATCAGTGTACTATATCTAAATCAGCATCTTAAGCTCGTCTGGCATGGCACTGGATGCCAACATCTCAAATGGAGCTAATAAGAAATAGCAAATGGAGCAACATGTTCATTGCCAATGTCTTCTTCTGATGGCACTGCATCTACTAGTACAATCTGCTGTGTATCATGAGTGCTTCCATTGCATCTATTGCATTCTTATTGGGTATTATAATAGGGCCTCATGACTATTCTATGTTCAATCTGTGTGTACAGCTCTGCCCACAACTTTCCATAGACCCAGAAGGCTACAAGGTGGATTAGTATACCAACTGTATGATTTGGGTGTCATAGGATACTGGACCTGGGAAGTGGTAAGACAATCGTGGGGAGTGGTGGAAGGAATATTGATTTATCACCCACTTGTCTTCAATAGTGAAGTGATAGAAGATTGGCAGCCGATTTGGACAGACCAGACACATAGCCATACCACATGTGGAAACTTCACCTCTGAGCCTCATGTTACAGCTGCCTGCAAAAACATAGGCTGATTCCCCAAAACTTTGACTTATAATTTTTGTTTATACCATGGAGCGGAACAAATAATACAAAGTTTGAAATGGAGACTGACCCTTAGACTAACCCTACGAGGCTCTATAGGTTACACCCACTACCAAGCAACCATGACAAGTCATCTCAGCAATTTTCTTTGTTTTCATGTGAGCAGACATAGTAACTATGATTTTATTGGCTCTTTCACAGGTTGTGGGATATATCAAGAAGTGGCATGGAGGACACGATTAGGGTAAGTGGCAACCTGAATCTCAGCACTCAGACATAGTCCATGTCGAGATGTAAGCTATTTGGGTTAGCTTTATTTGTTCTGCTCTATGGTATAAACAAAAATTCTAAGTCAAAGTTTTGAAAAATCAGCCTATGATTTTGCAGGTAGCTATATTTCCTGTAGGAACAATGGGAGATTAAATTCACATACCTACTATTATGTAAATATGACAAATTCTGAGAATCAAAACGTCTAACCTGAACTGGAGAACATCAGAATTAATGTTAGGGGCATCTTTGTTTGGACAGAGACGAGACTACCCATGAGTGGTGATCTCCATGTTTTGTGTTGGGATCACTATACAGGACCCAGGGCAATGCAAGATCAAGGATCAATATTATAAATCATGATGATGAGTTGAAATCACTCAAACGACTTGGCTATTCCCAGCCAACATCATGGTACAATTTGTTCCAGTGCTCGTTCTGCAGACCTATTCTTGTCCCTTGACCTCGGCATCCTTTGGAATCGCTTTTGATGACTCAACAAATGCCGCCCCCTTAAGCCATGGGAAATTTCATCTTCCCAGTGTTGGAATAATTATGTAGCATAGTCAACCATCTAAATCCATATTTGTACCTATTATATTTACATGCTGACTTATGAGGTAGGCCACAGCTTAGATATTGTCGTATCGAACCACTCCACTGACCAGTGTAAGTATGGTCTCAATGTACTTGCTTGTGACAGTTTCAACACTTGTCATTCTCTGCTACTTCTTCCAGAGCTGTACCAAGAGCCTCCCTCCAGGGCCTAAAGGAAGCTTCTTGATTGGCAATCTTTCAACTCTCCAGCAGGACAATGTAGAAAAGGCTAAGACCTATGTGAAATGGTTCGAATAGTACGGTATGCAATGAAGTCCTCTGCAGCCACCTTTGTTCTGAATTGCCAGTAGGTAGCATCATGCATTTAGTAGTGCTTGGGGGCCATATGATCATTCTAAACTCGGCCCAGGCTGTGCACAATCTCATGGACAAGCGTGTGGCCATATACTCCAATTGACCATGAATGGTCATGAATGTTGAACTGTGAGCACTGTTTTACATTTCAGGTAACTTTAATGATGACGCTATTTCAGTGTGGGTAACAACTGGGTTCTCAGTTCTATTTCAGGGGAGCCGCACAGGGAATGATGGTCACTGGCTCAGCACTACTTCCTTATGCAGCTCAAGGATTGGCAGTATGTTCAACTAGAAAGCTCCCAGACTTTGCTTTGCAACCTCTTTGCCAATCCAAATGATTGGGCTGTGCTCATTTGTCTGTAAGATCTTTTTTTTACACCATCTTCTGAATTTGTCTTCATTTCTCATTTCTTTAGGAACGTCACATCTTCTGTACTACAGATATGTTATGGCCATGAGGTCACTGGCACCAATGATGCTCTTCTGAAGATTATTCAAGAGGCACTAGAAGTTCCCCACAATGGTACCTATCTAGTGAATTACTTCCCCCTGCATAAGTAGTTTGCACCTTCATAGACAACTGCATTTAAACAATTTTACAGTGAAATATTACCCTAGCTGGTTGCTAGGTGGTCAGTTCCACAAAGACACTGCAGAGGCCAGGATTGTATCTCAGCAACTCCATCACATACCATTCAACATGGTCTGCAATGAAATGGTAAGCTTTCCCTTTATTTGCCACATTGCACATAACTTCCTCCACATTTGATGTTTAAGGCTGTGGGGACAGCTTCTCCATCATTCATATCCATGCTTTTGACCCAGCTCCCACTGGATGAAGACCTGGGGCATTCACACCAAGCAGGACTCATTCGTGATATGGCCACAGCTATGTATGGCACTGCCATGGATTTAGTAAGTAAGTTTTTACCTCTTGATGTCTCTATACTGGATTGACTAGACAAGACAGTTTCTTTGATGTACACGTTCTTTGGTGTCATGGTCTTGCACCCTGACATGCAACGCCAAGCCCAAAGTGAGCTGGATTTGGTGCTAGGCCAGGGCCGGCTGCCAAACTTTGATGATCGCCCATCATTGCCATTCATTGATGGCATCATTCTTGAGGTACTCCGATGGAATGTAGTTACCCCGCTTGGTGTGGTGTCTCATTTCGCTGGTTCTTCATTTTGAGTTGCTCACAAAGACCAAGGCTTTCCTCACATGGTTACCAAGGAGGATGAATATCTTGGTTACTGGATTCCAAAAGAATTGATGATATTGGGAAACATGTGGTATGTGTTACTGTGCAATGTCTGTTCTGATAGTATTCAACAATAGTGATTGCTTCTGAAGTTCTGAAGTTCGGAGCTCCAAGTTCTGAACTTGGAACTGCAGTTCTGAAGATACTTTCAAAAATTCCCATGCTTCTGAAACTCCAGAAGGCTCAGAAGGCTCGGAAGTGTCGGAGCCACTTCCAGAATATTCCCACGCTTTTTTGGAAGCACTGGAAGCACTGGAAGCATCGGGTTCACTTAATCTTTTATGTTACTTCATACATTACTATATTTTAAATTCTTCTTTCAGGTTCACTATCCTAACATTGCAGGTGACTAATATGAGCATATCTTCACCCACAGCATACATATATATTTCCACTTGGCTTACAAGCACCTCAGTCATTTTCACCCATCTGGGCAGCAGCTGAGTTTGGGCAACTCCTGCCCTCTTTCTAGATTTTGTCAGGTTATGAGCCCTGTTGGTGCAAGCTAAACAGCAGCACTTAGTGACAACTCAATTCCATCTCGCATATCCCTCAGTGCATACTGGTTCTTCTCAGAACTCACTTCCAGTTCATCTCAAACTCGCATACTCCTTCTGCACCATGTCTCCCTCAGACACTGTCCACACAGAATAAATCCTCACTGGACCAAACAATTACAAAATCTGGAAGGTTCGGATCTTGGCAAAACTTCGGGCTGAAAAAGTTTTTGGTGTGGTTGCAGGGACTGACATAAAACCTATCATGTCAACCCTGATCACTGCCTTCAATGTTTGCGCATGGCAGGAACGTGATGAGAAGGCCCACAGCATCATCCAACTGTGCATCTCAGACGCCCTCCTGATGAAAACACATAAGGAGATCAGCTCCAAAGAACTCTTTGATGCCCTTGTGAAACTTCATGAAACTCCAAACATTTCCTCTGCCTTCTACCTTTTCCAACAACTCTTCAGCAGCACATGGGATGGGACCTTTGCTGTCTCTGAACACATCTCTGCACTCCAAACAGTTGAATCCCACCTTGCTGGAATGAAATTCTCTCTTGACGACAAAGTTCTCTCTTTCATCCTCTTGAACTCCCTTCCCAAAACTTCAGAATGGGAAATGTTCAAATCCTCTGTCATGAACATGGTGGAAGAGAGCAAACTCACATTCAACTCCATAGAAACCCGAATCACTTCTGAAGACTCCTGACTATTCCCTTCCAGGCATTCCAAGTCAGCGCTGAAAGCCTCCTGAGCTGGAAGCACCAAATCCTCACCTTGCCCTTCAAATGCTTCTGCTTGGTGTGAACATCACCTCTCCACGACCCACAACACCAGTGATTGCAACACTTACAAGAAGTGGGTCACTGAGCTGAGAAAGGGTGGATTCAGAAAGTCGGAGAAAGGGAAGGATAAGGTGAATGTGGTAGAGGATCCACCTGATCCTCCTGAGACTGCAAATGTGGCAAACCATTGTATATCCGATTCGGCAATGCAACGCATTCATGCTTACTTGTCGTCTGAACCTGAGGATAGTGGGAGAAATACACTAATCATCGACTCTGGAGCATCTTCACACATTGTCCCCCACCGCTCCTGGTTCCGAACATACCGACCACTACACCCTCCTCGTCCAGTAACCCTTGGCGACAACTCTGACACAATGGCCATAGGAATAGGAACAGTACCACTCACATCACGAACCTCTGAAGGCAACTATGAGATAGTCCTATCAAATGTTCTTCTGATTCCAGAGTTCCGAATTTCCCTTATCTTGGTAAATCGGCTTGCCTCAGCTGGTCTTTCCACAGCCTTTCTGGCTGGTTCCGACATGTGCTATGTTTGGAAGGATCGGAACACCATACTCATTGCTACCCACAAAGAATGGGCTGTACCATGCAAGAGTTACTCCAGACAACCAAAAGGAGGCTGCACATGCCACTGTGGACATAAACCTCTTGCACCAGTGCATGGGCCACATCGCTATAAATCGAATTCAGCAGATGGTAAAATCTGGACAACTCCAAGGGATAGATACGCTTGTTGGAACCCCTACATTCTGTGAAGCATGCACTCTTGGAAAGATGAAGAAACTGCCTTTTGAACTCCAGGATGGTCCTCGCACCACTCGTCCACTTGAAATGGTTCATACCAATATTGGAGGCCCCATAACTCCGAGATCCCGGGAAGGCTACAGATTTTGGATTGTCATTGTGGATGACTTCACTTGTTTCCCTTGGGTTTACTTCATGAAACACAAAAATAAAGCACTACAGATTTACAACCAATGGAAAAAGGATGTCCAAACTCTCTTCCAAGTGGAAGTAGGTCAGGAAGACTTTTCTGAATCCTACGTGAAGTTCATTCGCAGTGATGGAGGAACTGAATATGTCAACAAGGCCTTCCGAGATCAACTTCAGACTGATGGAACACTCCATGAAACCTCTGCTCCATACACTCCAGAACAAAATGGCCTAGCAGAGCGAATGAATCAAACCCTTTCCATGCTTGCAAACACCATGCTTGAGGAGTCCAAGCTTCCAAAATCCTTCTGGGCTGATGCAATGGCCACTGCTGCTTATGTTACTGCACGAAGTCCAGCCTCTGGCATTGATGGGAAGGTTCCATATCAAATCTTCTTCAACCGACAAGTCAACCCCACTTTCTTCCAACCCTTTGGATGTCCAGCATATGTCTATACTGAAACAACCCAAAAAGCTTGTGGCTCAAAGGCTGCACTAGAATCACTTAGACTTGGAGAAGGAAAGGGAGAAGAGGAGACTACTCTGATCTTTGAGGGGAAAAGACCAAGAGAACTAGACTGGAGTTCTCTGGCCGTCTATTGAGGGTTTATATACTAGTACAAGGTTTGCATGTGTTTACGGTGTATCTATGATATAGGGGTAACATGTGCATAAAGCATGGTGTGGAAACATAGTCATGGAATGGAAGAGAAGCATAGCATGAAGACCACATGAGGATGTGGCAGAATGGAACATAAGAAGCCTAGCATGCGTACAACACATGTAGAATGGAAAGGAATATTAACCTGCACGGTGATGAGTGAAGATGTGAAGCCGTGCTAGGTGTAAGTGGATCTTAGATCTGGTAGAAGTAGCATCCATTGCGCAAAAAGTTTTAAGTCCAAAAGATTAGATGAAGCATTCACGATAGTTAGATGGTGAGATCTGATAGATCACGTGACGCGATAAGATAAGATAAAAAGATAAGATAAGGAGGAAAAATGTTAGATCTGTAACATATACTCCAAAGGAACAATGTGGAGGAAAATTCCGACCACATGGAAAAAAGTGCATTATGATTGGATATACATATGGACAACAAGCATATAAGCTCCTTGACATAGAACACCAAACAATCATTTCTAGTCAACATGTCACATTCAATAAGACCGGAACTGTTCTGGAAGCAGAATCAGCCCCATGGGAAAACCCCACTGTTGAGGGACAGTGGGAGGGCCTACTTCCAGAACACCTCCATCAGCTGGAACAAAATCATGATGACGATGATGATGACCAGTGTCCACCTTATCCCAGACCAGTGGGAGATGATGTAGCTCAGGCAAACATCCCAGAACAACCAGCAAGCCCTGCCATTCAGGAACTTGCAGATCATCTTGAACAGCTCCATTTGGATATTCCCCCACTTGCGGCACCAGTTCCACAAGTTCCAGCAGTTCCAGCAGTTCCATAGGCTCCAGTAGTTCCAGCCCCAATCGTTCCAGCACTTCCGGCACTTCTGATCATTCCGGCAGCACC
>JBBPSC010000797.1:0-13976 GCA_038093395.1 Baorangia bicolor
ACTCTGGTTTTTTTTTGGCATAGTCATTCCTGATAAGGCTTCGATGCAGTGCGTGTTTTCGTTTCTTTGGTTCGTTGGATGGTGGTGCGAGTAAGTATACTAGCTGGTATGTTCGTGCGCCGACGACCAAGGAAGTATTCAAGACGGCTGCTCGGGTCAAGGGATGTTTCGAGTACGCGAACGGTCCTTTTCCCGAATCAGGTCTGATGGAGGGTTTATCGATTGTCAGAGCTGCAGCGACTGCATCAGGATGCACGATGAACATCAGCTACGAAACTGTTCGGAACGAGCTCGTGCAGAATGAACCCCTCGGTAAATAATCTGTTCTTGGCGTATGTCTCATCGATCAGTTCTCTCATTCTCGCACGTTGGACTAGGTGAAGAGTTTGCAGACGTCTTTCGCAAACGGTACGGCGACATTGATTACGAGTGGGGTATCTCCGGCGCATCGACGGATTTTGTGCGTTTCCATCATGTTTGCCGTTGGCTCGAATGTGACGGCTTTCTTTCTCAGGGGAACGTGACATACTGTATGCGTGCTCTCCTTGGTCCACCTTGCTGATGATAACTATGTAGTGCAGCGATGCCTGGCCTGCATCCCGGTTTCTGTACGTTGCCTTCCCTCCGTTGTGACCGCTCGCGTCCTCATGCCAATGCCCATGTGTAGCCGTACCCACTGTTCCAGGAGGAGGAAACCACACGCGAGAGTTTACACGCATGGTGTCCACAGACGTTGCTCACGAGGCGTGTTACGACGTGTCCAAGGCCCTGGCGCATGTAGGTATGAGGGTCTTGACGGACGAGGCGTTCTTGACAAGGGTGCGTTTAATTCGTGCGTGAGACCTTGCGGTTGCGGACGCTGAACCGGTTCGCTCCAGGTCAAGGCTGCATTCGAGGCAGACAAGAAGATGAGGGGAGATTGAAAGAACCGCAGTGCAGTGTGTGTGTGTTGCATGTGCCAGACACGGGGGAAATGTCAAGATCGTGTCGAATCATCGTTACTGGAGACTACTTGAAGCTACGTAGCACCTGAAGATCTGAGGTCGAAGAACTCCAGAGTCGTTGAAAGACACTGCCCGGATTCCCTAGTCTGAGTCGAGAGCCCTTTCTTTCCTTTTCCCCACCCATATCTCTCCATTTATTTCTCCACTCTCGCCGGTCTTGTTGGTGTATGTAGGACCAAATATCCATGAGATCATTCATGTAGAGCCTCTCTGTTCCTCGAGCCACATGCACCTTGAATCTATTGCAATCGTCTGAAGGACCGAAATTAATACTCAAGAGTCTTTCAGAGTCCCCACGATGCATGACACATAGTAACCGTACGTTGCACTGATCCGATCAGCATTATCGCAAACTCACCATCAGGCAGATCACTATCGAACGATAACCCATACAAACCATGTCCGTTGATGTCGTATGGCGACCCGACACAAATCCGACCAAGCCACCACTCCTACCAGGTGATGTATACAGACCAGACATCCTTGGAGTGATCGAGCAAACGATCGATTCGCTCCGCCCTCAGTTGAGAGAGTTGAGTGACAAAATACACGGTAAGGGCCCCACACAACACGACATCCGGACTCTTGTTTCGCGACTGATCAATCATCCCCTAGCTCACCCCGAGTTGATGTTCCAAGAATAGTGCGATCTTGTCTCCCTGGCATACAGTGACGCGATGCTGAATCCATACCCCTAGTTATGCCCACGGCGTGTATACAGAGTTCCTGGAAGCGCAGGGATGGGTCGTTCAAAAGCACTACCTGCTCGAAACCGCCTGGGTAGCCACCTACACACACGGCCAAGGCGGCCGCGTCCTCGGCGTCAACTCCGAGATGGACGCGCTCCCCGGGATCGGGCACGCATGTGGTCACAATCTGATCGGTATCGCGGGCGTGGCAGTCGCTTGTGCCGCCAAAGCCGCCATGCAACAGTTGAATATTGACGGCAAGGTGATCTTGCTCGGAACCCCGGGTAAGCTCCCATTCAGTTCATGCACTGGTGATTGCTCAAAGCGTGTAGCTGAGGAGGGTGGATTTGGCAAGGTTCGATTGTGGGATAAAGGTGCCTATGAAGAAATGGACGTCTGTCTCATGTATGGCGTCGTCGTGTTAACCAAGTCCTTCCCCCTTCACTGATCTTTTGGTGACGTAGGTGTCATCCGACGCCTGGTCCTCCCTACTCTATTAGTCTCAGCAGTTCTCTGGCTTTGGTCAGGCTCCAAGTGGATTATACGGGAAAGACGTAAGAGAATAATGAGGTATTCCTGGTCCATCAATGACATACCCGGTATTCAGTGCACATGCTGGCTTGGCCCCCTGGGAAGGTAGGAACGCACTGGATGCCGCCGTTCTCGCATACACGAATATCGGGCTTCTACGCCAGCAAATCAAACCAACCCATCGCGTACACGGTGTCATTGGGGGGAAAGATTGGGCTCCAAACGGTCCGTATTACCTTCCCCTAGCTTACCATCACCTCAACTAGCATTGTTCAGTAATTCCCGACAATTCTACGGTCAAGTAAGTCTACTCTACCGTCATCCTTCCTACAGGACTTGTTGATGAACGCTGTCGAAGATGGTTCGTACGTGCCCCCCTAACCAAGGAAGTGTATGACACCGCAGCTCGAGTCAAAGCGTGCTTTCAGTATGTGATTCCATCCACATCCCCTGCCGTACTATACCATTTCAAAGAGCTGCCGCTGCTTCCACCGGTACCGACGTCGCGTTCACCAGTGAATCTATGGCAAACGAACTCGTACAGAACAAAGCACTCGGTAAGCCAGTACACCGTTTCAGCCCGGTATCTTGCGAACATGATGGTGTTAGGAGGAGAGCTTGCAGATGTCGTCCGGAAGCGGTACGGGGATATCGACTACGAGTGGGGTATTTCAAGTGCATCCACGGATTTCGTGAGTCGTACCAAGATGACATGGGGTAATAAACTTGAACTCACGGGCTTTCGCAGGGAAATATCACCTACTGTATGCGCGTTCTTTGTCTTCCATAATGTTCTTTACTGATGGGTGTCAGTAATGCCTGCACTCCACCCTGGATTTTGTATGTACTCGGTCTCTTGTTATCCTCGACGAGACGTCTCTGATGTGCGTTCAATGCGACACTCTACGGTTAAACTCGTAGCCATTCCCACTGTACCCGGAGGGGGAAACCATACGAGAGAGTTTACAGCAGCTGCCGCCACCGACGCCGCCCACGAAGCATGTTATACCGTCTCCAAGGCGCTTGCGCATGTAGGTATGAGGGTGATTACGGACGAGGCATTCTTGGCGCAGGTAGGCGCAGTTTCATGTGCAGATCAGCTCGACTCGTTCGTTGCTAACGTGACCGATTCGGGTCTAGGTCAAGCTTGCATTCGAAGAAGACAAGAAATTGAGGGGTTTCTAAAAGAGCGTGAGGGTCAGGTGAGGGCATGCAATGACACTGACGTAGTACTACTTCTTTGTACAGGGCCTTAGCAAATAATAGGGCCAGCTACTATATCGATGTCGAAGCTTGATTGTGTTCTTCAAGTTGGAAGTCTCGGATGAGGCGTTCCGTCCCTGCCAGTGGCTCCGAAGCGCTCCAACGGGAGACAAGCGAGCGTGGCAACTTGGTGCCAGTGAGCTTTTTCACTTGGGTGTTCATCACTCCAATTCATAGAGCAATGACCGTTTGTATCTTCGCACTGCTCAGCAGGTCTAAGTCTTCTTGTTCTGACCCATGCTTTGGTTATTCTCCTCTTCTCTGCACTCTCAAAGGTCTGACATGTTCCTTCCACAAGCGATCAGACATTCTCCAACATGCATTTGCTTTTGAGCGAGCTGTTGTGACGCCATATACCTTCGCCACTTTATTCGTACCGGCCTACTAAGTATGTTATGGCTGTACTGGTGCAATTACCGAGCACGAGTCTTTACCGGGCCGTACTCCTTCCTGTTGTGTTTCGGACGACCTTCCGAGCCAACATGTCTCTGGATTTCTCGTGAAATTATCCAGGTTACGCTCATCTCAATCAAGGATAGCGGTAAGTGTCAAACTTTCGCCAGGATTGTAACTCTGCAATCCAGCTGGGCATGTTTACCATTGCAATGCGAAGCACGGCATCTTTGCATTAGACTGCCAATCCGCAAGTCGGGAGATGACACGATCAATGATCACTGTAACGGGAATACCCCCACCGAGCGTGGTGTTTTCGTCTCTTCCGCGATGTGGAATGCCTGGGATCTCATTGCAAATCTCAGGGAAATTGAATGGAACGGGCCTGGAAAGCATCTTTTTGGCGCTCGTGTTCCTTGTGCAAATCCGTCCACTCTTTCGAACCCGACACGTTTGGAATACCAAAAGGCGGTATCATCTTCGATCCATCGCTAACTCCACTAGAACGGTACGTGAAATCATCTTTTGTCATGTTGCTTTCAGGGACTACTGCATACGTTATCATCGACGCCTGTCCTCGTTTTCATCACTTGCCCAGATCACGTACCTAACACCATGTATAGATAGTCCGCGCAACCTTGTCCCCAGCATTCCGTTTGAATCCACATCCTGTAGAAACCCGTGAAACCAAATATTCTATGAAGGCTTGGATTCGATCAGCTGTTGTTTGGCCTATAACGCGTGCACATCAATCCTAACAGCCGCTGAAAATGGACGTGATTGTCTCACAGGTAGTAGAAGGTGTAAAAGTCAGTCGGAATACTGTTATTCAACAGGTTATAACAAGTGTCCGTCTCGACGATCTGCACCGGGTTGATGACCAAACAGTTATTCAAGCAAGTATACAGCAAATAATGGTCGCCGAATCCTTGGGGGTCGTACCAGTACATAGATTGGTAGCCCATGTCCCCGGGAGTGACGTTGCTGTCCTCCGACGTGGTATCGGTAAGCAGGACGGTCTGACAAGTGCCAGAACAGTCAGGAGCGCTGCAGAAGATAAAGGCATCGGTGCTTGGGGGACTGGGCGATGACAGCCATGCTGGCGAACAAGAGGGGAAGAAGCGTGGTGAGGGACACGGGACGCATGTTCTATGTTCTGTAGGAGGGCTCAGGGCTGAGTGTATGAGCACCGAGATTCCTCACCCTGTCCTGCAAACATATTCATTTTATATGTTCGTGTTCAGGGATCAAGGCACATGGGAGATCAGAATGTTTATTCCACGACACAGTGAAAACGCGGAGCGCGATGGTAATGCTTCTTTTGTGCGCGGGTATGCACCAGCTCCGAGGAAGATATACATACAGCTCGCGAGGTGGGAATCTTCTAGTGCAGGGGAAGGTGACTCTCGCAGGTTTCTGGTGATCAAGCGCATGCGCATCCAAGTCGAGTCTTCCCCATAGGCGTGGGTGATTGAGCTTCGCTCGAACCTGGCTGCTGAACATACAAGGAAGTGACTTACAAGAGATGGGTTAACAAGGTGATCGACCGCTGTTAACGCGACAGGAAGCCCACTATTGGTGTGGGAGGCTGCCTTCAGCAGGGCAAGCTGCATCCAGTGGGCATTGAACATGATGAGCGCCAATATTATTGACTCCTGAACAACTTGATCGAGTCAGTCCCAATCATACATGCCTTGGAGCTTCGAGGCCCAGGGGTGACTGGCAGACTCGAGTATTCATGCATAGTACCGAAGACAGCCGTGGAATGTTTCGCCTGGGACAGATTACGATGTGTTACGCATCGTTATTGCCTCGGATGCGGTTCAGTCCGCGAAGAAGCGAATAACGACCCGCTGAAGAGTCCACGCCAGCCGGAATAAACTGGGAAACGGAATGTCTATTTAAACAGATACAGATACACATCGGCTCGGCTGACTACGTTTCGACGTCGACGTTCATAAAACCACGAACTGGCAAGAGAAAGAGATCATCTCTCCAAGATGTCGTGAGTATGTGGGAAAAAAATGAGATGGACTCTCTCGAACTGTTTGATCATGCCAATCGGCTAGTCATAATTTATACAGTTGATGATTTCTTCCCCTCCCACCCCAACGGGGGACATTGTCGCGGAACTAGTCTGTGAAGGAATACCATTGTTGAGGGGAAATGCAAGCTCGTAGAGAAAGAGGCAAACGTCACATTCAAGCTGGACAGTGCCATGTTTCCGCATCTTTGAAGGGCGATGGTGTCGCCACATTGTGTTTATCATTGCACCACGATGCACTTGAAGAGGGGCTGCAGCGGCGGCGGCGACGCCAGCCAGTACGGCAGTGAAAAGGAGGATGGTAGTGGAGGAGAGAATCAACATGTCGACCCAAACGTGACTTGACCCAAGTCGGTCCCGAGCGCGAGGAGAATGATATTAAAGGACATGTCGTCCCGACGGTTTTATACCGTTTGATAACATGCGACAGCCTGGAAAAGTAGAAGCATGGCGAGTGGAAGAAAGCGCTTTGTCTGGTTAGCTTGTGCGCGAAACATACGTGGTTCCCAGTGCTCGAGCTTCTAGCCAGTATATCGCTGGCGACGTTTTGGTCAACTGGATATGTTAGCCGTCAGGATCACCAGAAGAAGTAGCGGCATTATAGTGGAATGTACGTTACCCTAGGTGACAATGCGTGGAAACAGTGTTTGCACTTACTGTTGTAGGTCAAATCTCAGTGCTTCAGTAGGCGCCTAAGTCGGATACACGGCGAAATCTGACCGAAATTCGATTCGACGGCTCACGTTAACAAAACTTCATTACATGGAGCTGAATACTTAGACATGGATGCTTCAATGAAGACGCAATTTCTTGCCCACGAACACTTCGGGGAACCCAAGTAGCCGCTCACCACGTTTCGTGAGCAGGCCGTACTACGCGTAGTTGTGATGAGCGCAAATTCGCGGGGGCAGAAAGTGAGCGAGCTCACAGTCAATCTCCCAAGCCCAAGCTGAGCTGTCTTGCTCGACGAGGTTGAGGTAGGCCTGTATGCAAACAGCGTCGATGAGATAACATTTCCGTAGAGGCAACAAACCATATACTGACCTTTGCAATGGAATCTGGATCGAGACGGACGTCGGCGTTGGCTTCCCACGCAGAGTCGTCCCGCCTCTCTCTCGAACGGTCAGTTAAGATATTTCCGTCGATGATGCTCTGTAATTCAGCAAAAGGGGTGCAGAGTCATTACCCGCACTCCGTTCTGACCCGATCTTCGCAACTCACGTGTGCAACCTACAAAACCACCCCAAGTGTCAGCAAGAGACGAATAGAAATGCAATAAATGGTCACAGACATGAATGTTCTGTTTTCCAAACTCTTTGGCCAAGCTCTGGGAGAGTGCCCTGATACCGAATTTGCCAATCGCAAACGCGCTCGTGGTGGTGTTGCCCCTGATCGCGGCCGTAGCCCCCGTGAAGATCAAAGTACCTTTCTTCCTCGAGCCACCCTTTCCGGCTTCACTTGGTTGTTCGAACTCGTTCTTGGTGAACTCGAGCAAGACTTCCCTGGAGAAGGTGAAGGCAGCGAGGACATTGACATCCAACGACTCGCGCACTTCCTCCTCGGTGATGTCCAAGAATGGCTTCCATACGCCATATCCAGCATTGAACACTGCAACGCGGAGGGGAGAAGAAGACACCGGGAAGCGGTTCCTGATGTTGGAGAACGCAGAACGGATCGAAGCTGGAGTGTAATCCGGGACTGGGAAAGGTGCAGCCTGATAACAGTAAAAGTTCTTGTCAGGATCATGATCATGATGCATGAGTTGCGCCGCACCTCTCCACCGTTCTGATTAATCTCGTTGGCCAGCTTGTTGAGATGCTCGGGGCCACGAGAGACCAACGCGACCCTGTAACCCAACTTTCCGAACAGACGACTGGAAGACTAGTCAGTTTATCCTGCATTGGGTTGGTCAAGGAAGTCCTTACGCTGAAGAAGCCCCTGTTCCTGTGAGCAGGTCAGTATGGTCGAGAGCAGTGCAAACATTGCGAGCAACCGACCTGAGCCGTTTCCGACACCAGCGACGACGAACAAAGGTCGAATAGCAGACATTTCCTGTGTTGGATGTAGATGTGAGTGGGTAAGTTGTCATGCCATGGACTGGGACGTATTTATATCCAGTCAGGTTAACTCGACGGACGCATGAGTAAGCCCGGACATGGATCACAAATACTCCCAACAAATATTAGTCAGTAGGATGGCGCAATCCGACGACATTTCCTCCCAGATGGCAAAGTTGCGATGCAGCTTATACATTTTGTCCAACTTGGTGTCTATGTTGTTGCTCCAAACCGTGTAAAGTAACAAGTAGAACTAGGGGATCAATGAGTACCATGCAGCGCAATGTGCCCGGCCTTGCTGTTCTGCCAAACATCGTAACGCTTCGCCCAGGTGTATGTGCCATAGGCTGGTAATAATTAGACGTAAGTACTATGGAAACGTGCAAGAGCGCACCAATTGCGAATGGAACAATCCAGTATGGTACTTGAGAAGCAAGGCGTTTGTAGCCATTGAACATCCAACCCTGGAAAATTTGTTTTGTTGGGCGTTGACGGAACGGGGAGACAGCTGAACGACGCGAGATGCAATGAATGTGGTGAAACGTGAAAGAGCACGCTCAATGACTCACTGTAGGTGATAATGCCTTTTTGCTTCAAGTTGCAGGTATCACCCCACCAGGGGCTCTAATTGGGACGTTACTCCGCACTCTCTCGACGCCCATCATGGCAAAGACTCACGTAGACCTTGGCTGGCAAGCGAATGGCGAGTCAGGTTTTCGCGCTTTTCGATGACCAAAAGAAACACTTACATTCGGGCATACCACCGAAACGAACTGCAGTCGGCCGCATGATGGACAATATTTGAAGCTGGTCAAACTCGGTGAGTTGAGTTGTCCGAGGTTTTCCGTGTGGACCAAACAAGACACAAACAACGCCATCCCACTACTTCACTCATCCACTCTCATAACCAAAAGGTAACGAACTCGAGCTCTCAATGACACGCTGGCTCACCAATGCATTAGGCGTTCTTCCCTCAAGTTTCACACTCGTTCACTCGGAGAATGATTAGCCACCAGACCCTGTACAATCTCGCCAACTACCTTGGCGCTCTTGCCATGATTACTGTCGTCGCATATCACTTCGTCGCAGTAAACGTGCGTCATATTGCAGGGAATCCACAAACACACTAGAGTCTGCAACATGGAGAGGGCCATGTATGGTGAGTTCTTGGACAGTTGTGTATCTAAATCGATTCACGAAAGAGATTCTAGTTGTTACACTCTGTAGCTAATTAAAACCGCTTTGCCGTCGCATACTTGCAACGACAATCCAGTGGAGTCAGGATGCCCGCACCTTGACTACAGCGAGTCCCTATCGAAGTTTTGGTTTAGCACCTTGGTAGTGCGCTACACCAGCATCCTGTCCATCATCTGCAAACCTCCCTCGAACCATCATAGCTTGGGTATGATGTGGTTGATCCTGCACTAACTCAGGGTGATTTGGCGAAGTAGGGTCGTCGAGGTCATAATTCTTCTTCGAACAGCAGTTGCAACCGGATGGTTCTTCAACAACGCCAGGTGTTGCCAATGTCAGTCAAAGTCAAAGAACGTCGGAATGGCTCCGCATACCACATAGCGTGCACAGCGCTTGGTGTGTTTCGATGAGATTTCAATGTCGACATCGCGGAAGGTGGAACACTTACAACAACACGTGAAAATTCCGCACAGTATGTCGCAGCAATCCATGCTTTTTTAAGGCCGATAAGTACAGTCCTTGGATGTCACTGGAACGGGGATGTTTGTTGTTTCGGGGTGAGAGGAAAATCAGTTTTTTTTATGTGGAGATGGTTACTTGTAGTGTAGCACAGCCCTGGCTATGCAACCTTGGAATCAGAAGGGCGTGTGATACAAACTGTTCGTACTGGAAATGCCATGACGTATGACAATAATGTTTTATATCGAGGCACTGCTTGACTTGGATATCATTTCGGCTCGAATTTCCGCGACCGTGTCGACCTGCTAAGAGCCTGCCGCGGAAGGAGACCATGTGCATTTACGATCAACAAAGTTCTGCACAGTGCATTAGGGCGGAAGTAGCACTAGTTTGTATATTAACCAGATCACGATCATAAAGGATGAGGATGACTTACTACATTTCATTGGTAGATAGCAAATGACGAGCAAGTGCTGAGAGGTAGACAGTCCTATCTTTCATGGAGAACCCCTATATATTTGTCAAACAATTGACCCTCCAGATGGTTGTCTTATGAAAATCATACCAATACTTGTTGTTGAGCCTATCAACTTGAACGGGGCTCGGAATCCCGGTGATAATGTCGAGGTCACATTGAATGTTCATGGTGGAAAAAAAGTGTATTATTTTGATGCTACCGTAGGGCCACCTACCAAATACGAGCGAAACATTGTCCTCTTGCAACATTTAGAAAACCGTGACGATGGCATCACCAAGTTCAGAGTCGACCGTGCACGCCTTCATTTCGAGACACCGTACCCTCCTCGCGCAGGAACGCGATGCGGAGATCGAGCGCACTTCCTTGATCCTAAGCAATGCTTCACCCAAGCTTCTTGAACAGCGTGGACTGGCACTGGGTGGACTGGGTGTAGTGTCGACCGGGGTGGGGCTTGGCGGAAAGACGTACGTGATCGTATCTTGTCATGACGACTCGCAACGTCTTATTCGGCGAAGCGTAGGCTGGTAGAACTTGAGAGACCTCCGGCGTACCATCCCTCACCGTTATTCCCCCCTCATACCTTCAGGGTCGTATCTGCTAGTACCATCATATCACTCATGGAACCTGAATAGTGTCCGCAGGCCCGGAGATCTCGCCCGAATCGAAGAGAACGTTTCAACTACGCAGAAAAAGACGGGCAGCAAAGGGAAGAAAGTACAGCCCACTGATTCAGATACGAAAAGTTCCGCCGCTCCGGAGGGTGTAGTGTACAAAGTTTGTATCATCACTTCCGCTCTCTCCAGACACGCCCTGATTCCTTAACAGGTTACTGATACGCGTATTGTTATTGCTGTGGACCCTCCTGAATCCGGCGATGTTGATCTTGATTTGCCAGAGAGATGTCGTGTCGTCAAGCTCGCAAATAGCGTAACCTACGACCGGTAAAGAGAACTGTTCTCTGTATGCTGTCGCGTCCTGAGGTGCCATTTCTAGGATGGACAAAGCTATCGATCACTTGGAGAAGATTGTAATACCCTCCACGCGAAAGGTAATCTCCTTCGCGACAGGCCGTATTCCTATGTAATTCACTAGTCGTACTTCATTAGCCAGATGACAAGACAAACTATGGACTCACGCCACTCATTCGCGTGTTGCTCGGAATGTCGCCGCCCTCCAAGCCTTCCAAACTTGGAGATATTTCTTTCTTTGACGAATCGCTCAATCCAAGCCAGAAAACAGCCGTCCGCTTCGCGCTCGAGGCCGTGGAAGTCGCATGTATCCATGGTCCTCCAGGTACGTTCCATCGCTATTCTGTTTCTGTCTCCTTTGTCAACGTACAATCAGGCACAGGCAAAACCCACACGCTGATCGAGATCATACGTCAGCTCACATCCAACCCACCAGACCAGAAACCGGTCCGCGTGCTCGTATGCGGTGCCTCCAACCTTTCCGTCGATAACATCCTCGAACGACTTCTTGCTCTCCCTCTTCCAGAAAAAGGAAAGGGATCACCACTAAAAGTGACGCGAATTGGTCACCCAGCGAGGGTTATGGCACGTGAGGATGTCCTCGATGCAACGTTGGAAGTCAAGGCAGGCCGGAGTGATCAGGTTCGCCGGTATATCTCCTCTTGAGGATGTGCTAACCAGCATTTCATCAGGCGGCACTTGCCAAGGATGTAAAGGCGGAGCTCGATGCTGCCCTTGGCACTCTTGCCGGGAAAGGCAAAGGCAAGGGGGGAAAGAAACCGCGTGGACTCGAACGCAAGAAAATGTGGGAGGATGTGCGTGCGCTCAGAAAAGAGTGCGTGTGTATTGGCTGTTCTGCGACACTCATCAGTCTGATTGGCACGTACCTCAGGTATCGACAGAGAGAGGGCGGGGTTGTGAAAGCGGTCCTCTCAGAGTCCCAGGTACTTACCAACCTCGGCTCCGGGAAAGCACGATTATGACTGAACACGTACACAGATTGTCCTGGCCACCTGCCATTCTGCCGGCGGCAGACAGTTACGAGATCATACCTTTGATGTGGTCATCATCGACGAAGCAACTCAAGCTGTTGAAGCAGTGTGTGCCAGCATAGATACTTTTTCTTGGCTGCTGAACTTTTGGTATTTCAGGTGTGCTGGGTGCCCATATTCAAGGGAAAGAAGTTGATCCTGGCAGGGGACCCCATGCAACTACCCCCTACCATCTTATCTTTGGACAAGCATGGAAAGAAAAACAAGCAAGCAAAGTCATCGGAGAAAGAACGTATGAGTGGTTCAGAGAGCAAGGGAGCGTCAACAAAGCTCCCCAAGCCAGACAAAAGCAAAGCCTCTTCAACGGACAATAAGCAGGAGGATGTGACTGACTCTAGTTCAGAGACTGATTCGGAATCAGAATCGATACACGGAGACGTAGTCATTGCGGAAGAGACCACGCTACCTGCAACGGATGCACCAGAGAACCCAAGCGAACCATCAAAGAAAAGACCTAAACATTCTGGCTTACGTCCCCCGCGTACCCTGGAGACAACCTTGTTCGACCGCCTCGAACGAATGTACGGCCGTGGCATCAAGCGCTTGCTCAACGTCCAATATCGGTACGCACCAACCACTTCACATTCGATCTTGCTTTGCTCACCACCCTGGAGGATGCACGCTCAAATTTGCCAGTTTCCATCGAAGACGCTCTATGCGTCCAAGCTAAAATCGCACGACTCGGTATTCTCACATCTACTTTCCGATTTACCGAACACGAGGACATTTACCGAGACAAAGGATGAAGAGACCGTCAAAGAGACCCTTGGCAGCCCGGTCGTCTTCTTCGACACAGCCGGGTGTGAGTACTATGAACGACACGAAGGCGACGGAGATGAAGGTAGCCGGTGTAACGAGAATGAAGCTTCCGTGGTCAAAGGGTGGATGGAGAACCTCGTGCGTGGGGACCAGCATGAACTTCGTCCCGACCATGGCGCTCATCACCGATTAATAGGTCGAAGCAGGGTTGTATCCTTCCCAGATAGCGATCATCACCCCGTATGTATAAGCAAAAGTGATATCTTATCCATCGATCAACGCCCGGAATTTTATAGGTACCAAGCCCAGGTCACGCTGCTCAGTTCCTTGTTGCGTCCTGTATATGGCCAAGAGCTCGAGATCGGCACAGTGGACGGTATGCAAGGACGCGAGAAAGACGCTGTGATTATCAGTCTCGTACGTAGCAACGATCAGGTCAGAGTTGCCATGTGCATGACCTGTATTGAATCTGATCCGAAAACCGGTGGGTTTATAGCGCGAGGTAGGTTTCTTGAAGGAGAAACGCCGAATGAATGGTACGTTTGGGATTGTCATCCGTCTTCTAGCGCGCGGAGATTGACTGGTCCCAGTGGCGATGACGCGAGCGAAGCGACACCTCGTACGTCATCACGTTTCGTATTATCAAGACGCTCCGAGTCGCTCTCACACCTTCATTGATTATTGATAGTGCGTTGTCGGAGATTCGTCCACAGTCCAACACGGCGGCGTGTATCTAAAGAAGTGGCTTGCTTGGCTCGAAGCGAATGCGGATGTCAGATTCGCAGAGGCGTAAGGACTACACGGAAGAATCACCGGAATGAGTGTCAGAAGTCTACAGTGGTGTACGTGGCACGTAGTATACAATGATATAAGCGGACGTGGTACTAGCAAACAGATATCGTGCAAAAATAAATATCCCGTGGAGATTTGGGAGTCCCAAACCTAAGAACAGCAAATGATTAGAGATGCGAGACCGGCTCCACGTCAATACTCGTCAGGGTCGTTGAGCGAAGCGTACTCGGAGACTGTCCGAACGTCTTCGTATTCTTGGACGACTTCCCGCATGGCAAAGCGCATAATAGGTG
>JBBPSC010000798.1:1663-13954 GCA_038093395.1 Baorangia bicolor
CGCGTTGAGCACTCCACGATGCCTGTCGTATGCGTCAGTGGCAAGGTACTCGGCCCGAGGAGTGAAAACAGCGATGCTGGATTACGGCTCCAGGAAGGATCGGAGTCGGCCCACTGGGTGTCAAGCCCAGGGTTGATCACAGCCTCGCCATTCGTTCCTTGTCCCTCCCGAGTTTCATCATCATCCCCAAATCCGCTTTGCGCCCATGCGTTCTGATCCCAAGACCCTCCGTCGCCCCATCCGTTTCCACATCCGTTTCCCCAGCCACCAGAGTTTTCGCCTGTGGGATCTTCGTTGATCTGAGACGCAACCGTGGAAGACGTGTCAAGGGAAACCTCCATATCAACATTGTCCTCAATCGCGTCTTTGATCTGCATCTGAGCCTCCGTAGGAAGTGCAACGTCTGTCTTGACACCGTTGGAGATGTCAGTTACGGTGATACCTGCATCTAAAGTATGGGATGAGAAGATGGTTCAAGGATAAGATCGTTTCCCTGCCTTTTTGCTCCGCTGTGGGAGTCGTTGCATTTACAACTGACCAGTTTATCCCTCCTTGTCGCCCAAAGCACTCCCTGCATGCCTCGTTGAACGCGTCAGGAATGGATTGCCCCACTTTGTGTGTCAGCGGAAGTTCTTTCTTGGCCCATTCAATCGTCTCTAGGGCCCGCTTCAAGCCGCGCTGATACGTAGGTTCCAGGAAGACACGGTTCCGCAGAACGAAAGAAAGGAAGAAAGAGATAAGGCGAGGTGTATAAATCAGGTTGCGTTCCGTCCTTGACCCAGTGAAGAAGGAAGAAAACAAAATTAAACAGTCGTAATACGCAATTACCGAAAACTTAACATACCAGATGAGACCATGTTCGCGCATATAAGAGGAGAGGAAGATTCGGACCGCTTTCTCTGGGTCGCTGAGGAAAATCGAGATCTTCTCTTCCCTCACTTCTTCGTCCAATTTGTGAGGGTCGTGAAACGGACTCTCCTCATCGACATCGAGGCCTTCACCCGACCGCTGGCGTTTCGTAGGTCGCGTATTTCCGGTGCTCATGGCAGGATCATCTTCGTCATCAGATTCGAAATCAGGAGATTCAGCGCGAGCGTATTTCTTCGCGCCGACCTTGCGGAATACAGAAGGATTGATAAGCAACCCAGTGAACAAACGGAACTTCCGATAACTCGTTTAGACAGCGTGATATCATTTGCATGGAAACAAATACCTGATCCCATAGATTGTTCAAGCCAGATGCGATAGGCGGCCACGGCCGCCCAGTACGAAAATCATACGCGGACTGGAAGAACCGATCGGCAGGCGAAATGCTCCTGATCAAAGCAAGCTTCACCATCGTACATGCGCAAAGTTGAACAAACGAACGACTCACGGGTCATATCGTACCCTCGTCACCCTCAGATCCTCACCCTCTTCCCATTCCTCGTACCAGGGTAGCTTTTTGACAGGGACGGCCTCTAGAGCGGCGGCTTTCTTCTTCTTGCGCTTCTTTCGCGAGTTGCTCTTGCATTCGTCCGTCGCGTGCTTGATACGAAGTTCGACCGTTGGGATACCAAGCGCGTCGAGCTCGGCGTCTTCCTCATCTGCTGCATCATTTCCCCCTTTCTTGGGCTCCGAAAAGAGCTGGATACCACGGGCTTTGAAGTCCTTGAAAGGCATGATTGTCGCTCCCGGTGGTGGTTCAGGAAAGGGTGGAAACTTGAGGAACGGTGGATCTTGTGCAAGGGTTGGGATGGTGTTGGAAGTGGTGGGCTCGGGAACGGACATGAGGGGGTTAGACGTACTATTTACACAGGGTCGATATCGGGATGTATTGTCGAAAAAATCCCGACAATTGAGTCGGCTACTCAGGATGATCTTTGTGGACTTGATAATCTGCACACCTTCCTCATGGGGATGCCTACTTGCCATCAGCTGAGTAATCTACAAAGCATGCATGATTATCTAAAAATACATTGTGCACTTCAAAGACATAGCCAGACTACTCCTTGTAGACCTACGCGAACCTCGCACTACCGCACTTCCTCGGGAGGTATCCAATCTGGAATTTTGCCCCACTCAAACTTTGCGCCCGTGAAAGCTGCCTTGACGTCGGCAGGTATCATCTCGTTGTAATCATTGGGAAGGAGGGCGAGGTAGCGATCAGCACCAGGCTTCATTCTGGCCGCCGATTTTGCGCTAGCAAAGTCAGGCATGCCTGATGCAGGCCTCTCACTGGATGGCGTGACTGTCATCGGCGAAGAAGCAGAAGGGCTGGCACCACCAACAGCAGATGCAGGCGACGGCATAGCGGTAACGGATAGAGTATTGTTGAACGAAGAAGTTCCGAGTTGGGATGGCTGGCTTGTTCCAAACGCCGATTTCAGCGCGGATGGGGCGGGTCCGAAAGCACTTTGGGCCGGGGGTGTAGACCCAAACGCAGACTGACCAGGCATCGTGCCTGCAGCTGAACTACTTGGAGCGGCAGCCGAAGCGAAGGTCGATGGCTGGGATGCAAACGCGGAAAAACCACCACCTCCGGTCCCGCCGAATGCACCAGATGCGGGTTTGATGAGAGACGACTGCCCGAAAGCCGGCTGCGACGGTTGACCGAAACTTGATGCAGATTGGGAGGGTTGGGAAAATGGTGACGTAGGTTGTGCAGGTTGTACAAAAGCGGATGTGAGCTGTGAGGGTTGACCGAATGCTGAAATTGGCTGGGGTGGCTGCCCAAAAACTGATGTTGGTTGTGACGGTTTCCCAAATACCGATGTGGGCTGCGTTGAAGGTTGTGAAGGTTGTGTGAACGCGGACGTGGGCTGAGTTGTTGTCGCACCGAATGCAGAGGGCTGGCCGAACACAGAACTCGGCTGAGTTGGTTGACCGAATGCAGATGTAGTCTGAGTGGTTTGACCAAAAGCTGACGTGGTCTGACTGGGTTGGCCAAATGCTGATACATGTTGTGCAGGGGCCCCGAAAGCCGAAGTTCCCTGGGCTCCTTGGTTCAATGCAGAAGTGCCACTTGCTGAATCCCCAAAACCGGCTTGCCCGAAGGCTGGCTGTCCGAATGCCGACTTGCCGAATGCCGTCGTAGCTGCCCCTCCAAATGCAGACGGCATTGAACTCGTCCCAAAAGCGGATGGCGCGGATGTCGTCAACGCAGGCACCGAGGGACTCGCAGTAGATGCAGAAGCTTGGACTTGAGTGCTGACCCTCAGAGCTTGCTCGTACAGTTGTCTGACGTTATTTCGCGCGTTTGTGTACACCCGATCTGCAGCTGCAGTGTTCTCTCCTTCATACTTGGTCTGACCGGAGGTTAGTTATGTGTGGAGTGCGGTGAAGAACCGCGTACATATTCATCAGTCGTTCCTGCTTTGAGGGCAGTAACTGCCTTCAGACGCAATTCCTCGGGCGATTCATCCAGTCCACTGATAACAACAGGCTCGTACTTTGAAGGACCATAGGAAGAAAGTGGCCACAACGGCTTATCCTTGAGAGGAGTAACGTCGGCTCCTATCGTCTCTACTCTGAGAGGTGCTCAATCGTCCGCAGGAGAACAGGTTTCAAATGCGACTCACGTGTACGGAACTGCGACTCTGTTATTACTGGAAGTCCAAGTCTGGTCTGAACGACGATGTTAGCTCATTAGGATGAAGCAAGTCACTGATATACCAACTGCCAAAGTTCCCTGAGGCACCTGGGTGGTCGTTCCGACATCGATCTCCATACTTGCATGCTCCACGCATGTAGTACGAGCATACTGCCTGTAATAATAATCAGTATTGCTCGTGTGTTAAAACATAGGGATTTACCATTGTAAGTGGAGTTGTGGGTTCGGTCACAGCTGACTTAGTAGCATATTTTGTGTTGTTTACCAAAGGGGTTCCTTCTGTATTCAACAAGTACAAATAAATTGGCTCGTACGTCGAACATTCAAGTACTCAAAGTTTCTCCTATATTCTGATAAATGACACCTTTACTCTCATTCGATTTTGACGGAAGCGCTCCTGTGTTCGAGAAGTGTCGCTGGGCCTGCCTGCAACTCTTTAGTGGGTTGTGGTTTCCGGGGATCAATGTATCACCTACTCCGAACAGATATAAATGGGTAAGGGTAAATATCGCAGGACCTTTAGGCATGGACTGCGAGACTTTCACAGTGAAGTTCTGAATGTACCCATAACCTGGCTTTGGGGTAACAGGATTCCATGGACCAGCGTACAGCACGTCGCCAAGCTGCGACTGAGGCTGTGGACATGTTCCCGAACAATGATCCACTGCTAGAGCTATGCCAACTTGAATGCAAGAAGCCATCAAAATCTATAGGGGTAAGTGACCACCAACTCGTGTCTCGTGGGTGTATCACTGACGGGAAGGATGACTTCGGCAGTAAAATTCTTCCCTCTCTTGAGGACTGAATCATCGGTTGGATATCCTAACTCGATCGTTTGACCGCGGCCGAATACAACAGCGAATATGAGGATTCGCAATCAATAGATCCTACATTGTAACGGGGTTTGCAATCTTCCAGCGCGATGGTGAGACTTGTTGGATTATAACTTGGTGTATTCAAGTTCATTCATGTGTGTTCATCGTACATACCTATAATCTCGTATGGTGGATGTATTTCTTGACTGCCCCTTACTTGCCATGTACTCTTCACAGGGGAACAATGCCCGCGGAGACCATCATCCTTAGTTCATCAAAGACCACCCGTGGTGCCTGCCTCACTATCATCCCCTCAATTTCAGTTGGGTACAATAATTGAAATGCATTGTAAATGGTCAGAACAGCCTTCGTACGGAACAAACTAGGTCCTTCCGGGGGTCTACGCTACTGTCACGGATGCGTTCCTGTATTCAAGGTAGGGCACTGGGCCAGCCTGAACACGATGCGGTGAGTCGCTTCCACCCATCGATCACGGACAGAGCCGATTACATACCCCTGCAAGGCAGAAATGCGTCAACGTGAATATTGCTGGGCCAGCGGGTTGGTACTGCGACAGCTGAAACGTGAAGTTCTGATAAAATCCGATACCGGGCTGTAAGATATTCGGGTTCCAAGGTCCCGCATAAAGCACACTCCCAAGCTCCTGTGTTGGTTGTGGGCAAACACCGTTGGTGCAACTACTCAGTGCCAGGGCAATTCCGACGTCAATGCATGATGCCATGGAGAACTATTTTCTGGTAAGAACCAGCAGAGCATCTGTGGAGAGTATCTTACTGGTAAAACGACTTGGGCAGTAAAGTTTTGGTTTATCGGGAGCACCGTTCCATCCGTGGGGTACCGAAGTTCGATGGTTGCACCTAGAGCAGATAACACGGCAGATGCCACAACAACACAAGCTGACAAGGGTTTCATAGCGATAGAGTCCTCTCGCTCGATGGAGATTCGTACAATATCTTGGAGGATCACTTTAATACCAGCCGTCCGCGTCAGGGGTCTACAGTGGGACTTCGGGCGCAATCGTCACTGGCACTCTATCGCCACTGTCTTGGCAACGTTTGCAAGGATCTATGGTGCGACGCATCTCAGCATCACAGTACTAGAGCCACATTTCAAGCAAGGCCAAATTTGCCCGTCGTGTCCTCGCACGATTCAGGGTTACGCGAGGTGGTGCATTGCTGATCTCGAAGGATAATGGTGCGTGCTCAGCCGTACCACTCTCCCTTCAGAGCAGGCGGTTGCTCAGGCACTCACGATTAGGACAACGATTTACTGCAGCGTCCTCCATCGCTCTCCATTATGTTTCCAACTTTCCAACAGTGGAACTGGCGCCGTGAGTCATTTCTTTGCTCAGCAATCACGAGAACCTGAATAGACTGACGCGGATGGGTTACCCTGAAGCACTGCCTTTCTGTCCTCACCGCGGTCGCGTCCACCGTTGCCCTTCGTTACTTTGACATGATTACGCATCGAACCGGTCACAGAATCCGTTCTGGGCTATGGACAAAATTCTTTCGATCAGGCAGGTTACAGGTAAGATAAGGAGGTGGCGTCCACATGCTGTGTTGGAAAGGAATGATGAATGGTGAGTCTGTGTCAGTCAACGAACCTCAAACCTCAAGCCGTCAGGCCTTCAGGGGTGTCGGAACAACTTAAACAAACATCGGGCAGTCCTGCCCGCCACAGGCGATCGTTGTCTCAGCTCGGATTCGTAATTCTCGACTTGGCTAGGAAAGGCCCGTCTCGAAACCAGCGGGACCAAATACCTCACCCCTGCGGCGGTCGCACTTGCCCCCATCCACTACGATCGATTGATCCGCCGTCATTCCGAAAAAAGGGGCCTTTTGTACGATCTACACGGTGGCTAGAAGAACAAAGGTACCAGGAACATCATGTTACACCTTTGCAGGGTCCGATCCAAGTCCCGAGTCGGTCCTTTCGTGCCTCCTGCGGGCACAGTCAACATTGCCCGCTGGCAGCGGCCTGTCCCACATTTACATATCAATGACGTCACCACAGAGTACTTGTCAATTCCGAACGTATACTACATGGTTTGTGGCTGGAGCGCCGCGCCAAACTTCATAGATTTTCGAAATAGTAAGAAAACATGTCAAGTATCCTAATCACTTGCAGCGCCCGAGTCCATGAATAGCCACGCTACTACGAGTAAATTGGTCTAATGCGCTCTCAATGAATGGTTACAGACGCGTTACGGAACTCGAGGAACGGATATGCTCCAGCCTGCAATGGCCCTTGTGCTTCAGCGCGTCTTACGGAAATGAACAGGAAAACAACATACCCCAAGCAAGCAGAGATGTGTCAAGGTGAAGATGGCAGGTCCAGTAGGCATACCGCTTGGGACCTGCAACGTGAAGTTCTGGTAATACCCGCCCGGGGCGTGTGCGGTGGGGGTCCAGGGACCGGCATAAAGGACGCTGCCGAGCTGGTCGGTCGGCTGTGGGCAGACTCCGTTATAGCAGTTGTCGATCGCGAGGGCAATGCCGACTTGGATGCAAGATGCCATGGATATCTGAAACCAATGACTTCAGTGAATAGATGCATGGTGGACCTCATACTGAGTGCTTACAGGCTCGATAATCTGAGCAGTGAAGCTCTTTCCTGGGTGTAGGACAGTTCCATCAGTGGGGGTACCAAGCTCAATAGTCTGGCCGAGGACAGACGCCACAGCACCAGCAAGAACAGGGACAACAGCGAAGAGCCTCATCCTCAAAAATGGTCAAGAGATAAGACAAGAAATGTGTTGATAAGGGAAACGATGAGTGAATGCGCTGCCTTATATACCCAGAGTGTTCAATATCGAGTCCGCCCAAAACAGATAGGGTCGGATCTGTTCACTTATTTACGTGAGGCCAATCAAGAATTTGCAATCCCCAGTTGCCCGTCCGTCCACAGCCTTGTGAATTTGGGGGGGGGGAGACCGGCTCTAAGTATGTGGCTGAAAGTGAAGCAGTACAGCACACACACCCTATGCTACGAAAAGCACAACTTGAAAATGTGTTGGGGCTGATTTGAGGATTAGTTGCGTAGGAACGTGAAAGACTGGTAAGCAGATCCGTCTACGAGACAAGCCATCGATACTAGGCTGGGACTCCACATAAGTGGCGGTTGGCACGATAATTCGGTCCAAGGACAGAAGGTATCAGCCTTAAAGAAAGCACATAATAAAATTACAAACGTTACAATCACAATTCATACCCTCGGAATCAAACTGGGTTCGAATAAACATGTATGCAGTGATGACGAGCCTACACTGTAACCTTCTCAGAAAGGAATTTGGACCACTTTGCCTCGTCCCAAGAGCTGGAGATTTCGTTCGCGATGAGACCATCCCATAACACGGTAGGCGAAACATGGACTCCATTTTGCCTGGAGAACTTGACTAGAGCATAATGTTGAAATTGAGCACTATCCAAGCAGAACCAGCTCCAACTCACTTGTGTACTTCAAATCATCCGTGACGGCCACGCCACCGTTTGGGCTGCCTTTGAGCTTGAGAAGTTCCTTGAATTCCTCTACTTTGCCTTTATCCTGAATTACAGAATCTGCGATGCCTGCGAGTTTCTCGCGGATCTGCAGAGGGGTAAGGGTCGAGGAGGGAATGTCAAAGAAATCCTCTTGTTCGTCAAATAGCTGGTCGGTTGGTGCTAAATTGCATAAAGATAAAAAATTGATGCAAAAACATCTTACTTTGCGAGAAAAGGCCCAGAAGTGATCGGGCGAAGCTCGAACAACCTGGGAATTGATCCATTAGCGTTGATCCACCTCAATCATACCACTAAGCTAACAGCGAGCCCAGCTTCGTGGGTGAACGTCGATGACGCATGCCAGGGCTGAACTTGCAGCCTCATGATGAGCTTGACTTTTCCATAGTATTTACCGCCCTTGTCGAACCAAGGTTTGAGCACGGTATCGATCGTGCGCGAGAGCTTTGCACTATGTGAGACGTGTCAATCCTGTACAAGCTGTTTCCAGAAGTGCAATGGAAACCTGAAGGGACAGACATAATCGACTTACAACAGAACGTTAGCTGTCTCGGATGACAAGGGGATCCAGGATATCACTCACGAAAGACATCCAGAGTGTGTGGGGCATCCCTTGTCCCCGCGACAATCAGTGGATGGAGGGGCGGGTGCAAGGCCATAGCGATCGAGACTGTTCAACGTTCAGATCTCAGAGATGGAAAGAAGAAAGGATGCAGACAGCACTCTGCCTCGTCTTCGTATACGATGGATGATGACGATGATGATGATGACATTGATTTTATCATGCACGTGACCGATCCTCTCACTTCCTACAAGTTACACTACAAGTTTCTGGACAGACAGAGGAACCTACTGACTGTTGTATTGCAAAGTTCCAATGCAGCCCAGAGAACCGTCTCCATCGAATCGTTAGCAGGTTTCTCAGCGAAAATGCACTCTCGGGCAGCACTAGCTTGCTCTTCAAACCTCAAGACCCAACAGATGTGGTAGGCCATTGTCTGTCCGACTCGGAATACCTTGGAATACGACAATCATTATAAGTTTAACAGTGTCAAGTTGTTGACGATACAATGTACTTGAGTGACTTGCCGGCGCGGTTTAGAACCTAGATGCTTTTGTATTATAGATACGATGGAGGGTCCATTCCCATTGGCATCGCCTTGGGTCAATGCCCAACTCTTGCAAATATCTCGCGTTCCTTCCCATCCAGGTTCGAGCCTACAAGTAGTCAACTGCCTTGCCATCAAGAGTAAACGAGAATCATTGAAAGGTGTAACATGCGCGAGTATCATCGGTCACTGAGAGTTTATTCGTCAACCAACGCCGAGAGGAGCAAACTACTTTCGTTTATACTTACTAGTGAAAAGCGAGCTTTTTGGATTGCGGTTGACCGCGCTACTGCACTTAAGGGGACTGGCATCATCTGATGTGTTAGAGTGGTCCGAAGGTGGAGTCAAGTGGGCCGGTGTACAACCAGTGGCGGTTCACCTGATGTGATTCTAGGGTTCGACCCATCACAAACTCATTTCGTTCTTGGAAGATACGACCACTACACGACTATAGATTCACACATCGCTGTTATCTTTTCTGCATTCGCGCTATTCGGACTCTTGTTGGTTCAACATCGCAAATTCGATAAGCGAAGTCATTTGACAGCGCTCTCCGAGCCCGACATATGGCGGTCCCGTTCACCACCTTCTTAGTGCAACTATTGGAGAGCGTACACGCTGAAGATGGACCGCGTCTGGCATACTTGCTCCGACCGACCAGTCCTCACGGGAAGGATTTGGTGAAGGAGTTCAAAAATCCATCGGTATGTGGCCCGAAACGCATGTTTTGAGGTTCTTCATCACAATGCACCTCCAGCGCGACACACTGATGTCCCAGTATAGTGGGTGTATAGACAGCCCGTGGGACGAGATTGCTATTCGATATGTGATGGTGACATCCCACGTCGCGCGGAAACGACCAGGAGAGGCATTTAATGAACAGTCTCAGCTCATTTCGTGCGTTTATCCTACCTTTGGACTCGAGAACAATTTGTGAAGAAATACCGTGCAGATTGTTCTTCCGATTCTTCACTCAAAACACAGGGTGGACCCTGCTCGCCTTGTTCTCCATGCTACGTGATCTCAGGGATCTTGCTTTTGATGTGAGTTCCCTGTTTGATACACTGGCGTGTGCGTTTTGACACGTTCCATCAATTCAGGCTGACTTCCAAGCAAAGTTTAATAGCCAAAACACTGAATGCATGGAGAGCGCCGCGGGGGTGGTGGCGAAGGCATTTAGCAACTGTATGACAGATCGGTAGGTGTCTCAAGCTACATGTCGCAACTCTATTTCACTTACGTGAAATAATTGTCTTGAGAACATCTCCAGCAGATCAATCTCGGAAGTGGGGGATCTATTATGTTGTCGGTCTTGTCATGAAGTGCTACTTCCGTGTCAGTCTTTATTCTATTCCACCGCGTCTGGTGTTTAATACGGTTTAGGTCAAACGGATTTCTTTGTCGAAAAACATCTTGCGAGCGCTGGATGCGAATCCAGATATACCTCCTCTGACTGCTTACCCTCGCTCACATCAAGTGTGTCGCATCTTGGTGACGCCACGGCTCATGTTGCTAAAGGTCGACTACTGATTGAAGGTTACTTACCGGTACTATCTCGGAATGCTCAGCTTTTTGAATGAAGACTATGCCAAGGTGACGTGCCTCCTGACTCTATCGTGCAGGCCTTGCTCATCCTGCTTTACAGGCAGAACAGGAGCTCACGCTCGCATTCTACAATTGTCACATTCAGGCGCACAGAAATCAAGAGTATGTCCGAATACTATTTTCTCACGCAGAACACGTTCATAGAACACATTTGTAGACGAATCTTGACGTGTTTGATTCCTTTGCGCATCCTGCGAGGCCACCTCCCATCTAAGACACTGCTGGATCGGTTCCCTGTCCTAGATGAACTCTTCTCGCCATTTATAACGGCAATCCGCACAGGAGATATCACAGCATATGATGCAGCACTTGATCGTTGGGAGCGTCGTCTCGTCGAATTGAACCTCTGGATCACCATTGAAAAAGCACGTGAACTCTGCATCAGAGGATTGTTCCGGCGCGTGTACGTCTTTCCCCATACTTCATCCTTCCGTTGGCAATGCTGAGTGCTCGGCACGCAGTTGGATAGCGTGTGACAACAGTACACGGATCCCTGTATCGATGTTTCACTCCTCGTTGCGTATTTCGGGAAACGACGTTTCTATGGACGAGGCAGAGTGCTTCGTTGCGAACATGATCTACAAGGGATATATGAGAGGCTATATTTCGCATGAGAAGCAGATGGTCGTGTTAGCGAGTACGAATGCATTCCCGAGGCTAGGGGACCGACAATCCCCATATACATTGCTGTAGCACTGCCAGCCCACTAATATACGTACTAAGTATTGGTGCTACCTAGGATGGTAGGACAGCCTATTGTCTCCACAAGAAGGTTCAAGTACTTCGGTTACGGCCCGCATTGCGCAATGCTCGCCTTTCGTGAGCTAGGCAGACTCTCCTGCGGAGTGTGCGGAAGGCAGTCACGCCTTCTTCTGCTCGGGGAGCCGCTCGCGGTAAAATGGAACATTTGGGAGTGTTCTCGAATCCGCACTTGGCGAGTTCTTGTGCCGTGCTGACCAAGTCCACGAGTAACGGTGGTAGTGGGATCCGAGAGCTTGCTGTAGTACTGGCAGCCTTGCCGTGTTTCATTCTGTCACTGTTTGTCCGAGTCTTCATTGAGTGAACCTGTGCTGATCATGTGAGCTTCGAACTTTCTGAGGAACACCGAGGTCCTTGCCTGCACCGGAGCTGTCTCACACGCCAAACATACACCAGAGAGAATGCTAACCTTGGTAACCTACATAATGGGTCGCTCCGCTCTCGTTGCCGCTTGTGGCGCGTCCATTTCTGATCGACCTTTCGAACGCGTATGCTTCATGCCGAACATGCGGTGGGGGAACAGCCTGGTGATGCGGACACCACCCGCATACTCGATTCGACCTACTATATAACGGACCATGTGAGTTACTATCATTCAGAAACTTCCTCGACCCTAACCCATCTATCTTACTGCTGTCGAAAATATCCATCCCAACGGCTCTCTCTCGCAGGCAGCAGGTTTATCTCGCACAATAAAGTTCAATCTATCTTTGGGAAGACCCTCCAGCTTCATGGGCCACTCGTCGTCGCAGCCAAAGCATCTCGATCCGCAGCTCCACGTTGGGGATCTTAACGCCGACGTTGAGAAGCAACGACGTGGCAGCCGATGGCCTCCTCCAAGTTTGGCTGCGCCGCCCCCATATGCGAGTGTTGTCGCCCCTGAGACTCAG
>JBBPSC010000799.1:0-13954 GCA_038093395.1 Baorangia bicolor
CAGCATTAGCAATGTCTTTTGCCACTCTTAAGTCCCTTTGCATATCTGTCAACTGAGCACATAGTGTTACAGTTTTTCTTCTTCATTGTTCAACCTACCTTGTCATTTCCCCACTCATCACTCACATGTGGTGCGGTAAGTCGGCTTCTATCTCTTCTGCTTCATTAATTATCGCTGACTTCTCTGACATTTCCATTACTTACCTATTGCCCTGACTTCCTCTATTTGGACTTATCCCACTCTGCAATCACCTCTCTTATGATGACAAGTTCTCCCACCTTCCATTCATTTTCATTTCCTTTGTAAGCCTGGTCCATGCACATTCCTTTTCTTGACTATTTAAACCTATGCTGTACCGTTTGTATTTCCTATTCTTGATCTATGCTATACAAGTGTACCTTCTTGAATCACCTGGAAGTCAAGCTTCCCTCATAAGTCCTTGCCCTTGTCTTCGAGCATGGCTCATTGTCGACGCTCTCCTCCTTGTCCAAGACCTAGCAACTCTAGGCATCATTGTACAAGTCCCAGTGCCCCTGGGCATCCTCATCTGTCTTACTAGACACTTCCTGTTGACGACCTCAAATCTAATAAAGACTTGGGTTGAATCACACTAGAGAGCTTGGGTAGAGACAAGTGATTGGGGAAAACCAACAAGAACTTGACTAAAGTTCTCAGTGGTGCTCATTCAGATTATATACCTACTGACTATGTTTAGGGCAGGTACTTTAGGGTAGGCTAAAGTTAACTTAGGTCAAGGATTAGAGGCAATGACGTCAGCATGCATTATAGCCTAGACTGTCTGTACTATGATGTCATAGATAAGAGATAAGGGTCTAGCCCTATGAATCAGAAAGAGTCCATGTGATTGGGTCTAGACCTTCTCATGGTCATGTGATTGAAAGTGGTAGAAGTCATGTGACTTGGAAAAAGAGAAAATGATAAGATAAGATAATGTCATGTGATATGTCATGTGATGTGTTTGCAACAAGAAGTCACGCTTAGGAATGAGGACAAGGTCTTAGCAGGGGAAGCTTGACTTCCGGGTGATTCAAGATGGTATGCTTGTATAGCATAATCAAGAATAGGAAATACAGGCGATACAGCATAGGTTTAAATAGTAAAGAGGAGAATGCACACAGACCAGGCTTAGTCAAGAAGTGGAAACTAATGCAAGGTAGGAGAACTCATCATTGTGGGAGAGGCGACTGTGGAGGGAGATAAGTCCATATAGAGGAATTAGGGTAACAAGTATGTAAGACAAATATCAGAGGGGTCAGCAAGGATTAATGAAGCTGAAGAAATAGAAGCCAACCTACTGCGCCATGTATAAGTGACAAGTCAGGAGATAATGAGATAAGTAGAGCAGTAAAGAAGAAAAACCATAACAGTGATGAACATGAGAGACCACACTGCATACAGGATGGACAACTCTATGAGAATCGCTGCAATGCTTGTATATGGAGATGCATCAGCTTCCTCCTTCCCTGCACACAATACAACAGTCAGTTGTGGTACAAGTGGTACGATGACAAAGTACTAAGTGCCTTTCTCAATGACTGCTTGAAGAGGAGTAGTCGGATCGAGATTAACACTGTCACATAGATGCTTAAGGCCATGGATAGGACAAAGGCTGGAATGGTGGTTTTTGAAACAACTCTCAAAGCTAGTAGCTCAAAGGTTGCACGAAGAAAGGCTAAGATGATAAGAGAAAAGATGAAGGGTAGGGAGTACTCCAACTGGGACCTTTGAGAGGAAAAGACCAGAAGAACTAGACTGGAGTTCTCTGGCGTTGCATTCGAGGTTTATATACTACAACAGGTATTTGTCCATGTATACACTGTATCTATGATTGCAATGCATTGTCCGCATGCATGGGAATGGAATGGAAGCATAGAAGCATAACATGAGGCCAACACGCTGTGTGGCAGAATGGAAGAGAAGAGAAGCATACAACGTGTGATGCGCATGTATCAGAAATGGAAGAGAAGCATGATGTAATAATAGCCGGCATGGAGATGAAGTGAAAGTGTGAACTCTGTGATAGTGTAAGTGGATCGTAGATCCATGCGAAAGGGTTGAGTGTCCATGCTGACTAAGCAGCAATTGCACGAAACGACTAAGTCCACGAAATGGTAAGTAGAGCGTTCACAATGAGATAGATGATTAGATCCTAAGGGATCACGTGACGCGATAAGATAAGATAAGATCAGAAAAAGTGAACATGTGAAGGGCGAAAAATGTAGACCCGTAACAGTTTTCATGGCAATTTGCGAATACAGTGTTTGATTTGCACTGGCTAATGCCACTGAAAAACAGCTAGTGCCTTGAAATCGGATGAATTAGGCATTGCAGATGCAAAGGCTTGAGGAGGAGACTGACAAATCATGCCAATATAAATCAGAAATGCAAAAGGAAGAATCAAGTGGCAGATGAAGGGGTGAACCCCATGGTAAAAAATGACAAGTCACCACAACTACCCAGAGCTAGTCAGATATGAAGGCTGAAACAACCCAAAAGACAACATAGACTGGCTAAGGTTGTCATGTCCTCAAGTCACCTCCATCGAACCACAGTGGTAAAAGAAGGTGGTGAGCCATTGTATATGGATGCAACCCATAGTGTAGACCAACTAAAGTCGCAACGAGTGATGTTGTTCCTCCTGGATCTTGTGGGGAAAAGACCAAGAGAACTAGACTGAGTTCTCTGGCTGTTGCATTTGAGCTTATATACTACATGGGTGTGTACACCTGTGTACATCTAATCTATGATATAGGAGTAACATGTGCATAATGCATGGTGTGGCAGCATAGCCATAGAATGGAATAAAAGCAAGACATGAGGACCACATGAGGATGTGGCAGAATGGAATATGAGAAGCATGGCATGTGTACAACACATGTAGAATGGAAGACTAGCCTGCACAGTGAAGATGTGAAAGGGTGAAACCGTGCTAGGTGTAAGTGGATCATAGATCTGTTAGAAAGAGTGTTTATTGCACGAAAAGTTCTAAGTCCAAAAGATAAGATAAGTGTTCACAATAGTTAGACGATTAGATCTGATAAGATCACGTGACATGATAAGATAAGATCAAAAGATAAGATAAAGAGGAAAAATGTTAGACCCATAACAAAGGCCAGGTCGTAATTCCAACAAGCTCACCACAAGACCATCTGAAAACCACATCATCACAAACCAGGTCCATGCCGCAAGTGATGGAACAGGCTGGTTCCATTCATTAGCCAGGTAATCTACAGGTCCTCCTGGGTAGTTTAGTTGCCAGGAAAATGCATAGAGATCACAGTATGTGTTTGCTATTATGGACAGGCTTGACATGAGCCACATGATCATGATTCAGCCAATGAACATACTGGTCTTCATCGACTCCTCCTTGAACAAATGAAAGTTACCAATCAGATTGTGCATGCAAACCACATATAGAGAAGTCATGATCCCCCATGAGATACCCGCTATAAATGTGGATGATGCAAGACCAAGATCAGGAGAGTCCAGAAGACTGTATAATGTTGCTTCCAAAGGTGACATTGGAGTGTGCACAGTTGCAAACAGGGTCTAAATGGCTCAGGTAATGATGCAAAGAGGGTTTGATATCATGCTCAGTTGCTGTGCTCCTTTTCTATCCATTTGAAGCCTTGAAGGTTGTCCACCGCAGTACTGCCAGTGGAGATAGTGGTAACATTTGACCCTGGCTAAATTCCCTTCAATTCAGAGTGAGCTTGATGCCAACCAATGGGGCAATCAATATACCAGTGCATACTGTACACTGCTGTGCGAATTCTGAACCAAAATGGGCCATTGAGTGCCCCAAGATTAGCAGACCACTTCATGGCATGATTTCCACATGGGACTGATAGGACACAGCATACCCAGGGTATAAATCCTAGGATCGTTTGAAGTCACATCAGGCTTCTCTTGACCTCTCAAGGCAGACACATTTCTGACATTAACTGATACCCTTGCACAAATATGCAACTCACTTTTCTGTGTCGTGTCATGGTGATGGCTTTAATAATTACCTTGCAACCCATGCTTGCCACTCCTGTTCCAAATGACCCCAGGACAGTGCCCACCAAAGAGCTTGAATGTAAGTAATGTGCAGATAGATAATTTCACCAGACTTATGACCCCATCTAGCAAGCGACGGGCTTGAATTGAACATGCTGTATTTCATTTGAAACTGTAGAGGGCACAAATAGGTAAGGCAGTCGAATGAAAAACAACTTGCTTTACTCACTTTGAGCACACACTGCTGATCCAGTTGTTGGTGCTGATAGGCTGATTGGAAGCATTTCGATAATGGTGTGCAAATGTGTCCAACTGGATATCTGATAAATTTGTAACCAAGATTTATGGCACCAAGAACAAAATAAAATAATAACTTCATGAACATTCATGTGGGTCCAGTATTCACACAAGTTGTAGTCCTCCAGAAAATGGTCCTGCATGCTGAAGTGCGCACAACATGGGATGCATTACTCTAAAAACCATTGGACGCAACTCACCAGGCCTGTAATAGCATTAATGGACATTACAAATAAAATCCACTAATGACCATCCTCAAACCCCTTGAACCAGGGAGGGCACCTCATTGTGGCGCATGCTCATGATCATGAAGAAGCATCACACCACTCGAGACTTGTTGTTATGCATCCTGGGAAGTCATTATTTACTTTCCTGCATGGGACACACAGATCCCTGTGAATTACTGCATTCGTGCTTCAGAGCATCACACAACAGGGTTTGCAATATTTAGCACAGACCTAAATGTTGTTCTAGATGTGAATTACAAATATAAAATGTAGCTTACTATTTGGGCATCAATTGAACTTCAAGTTTGTTCCAAGTTCTGGATGTGTGCAAGTTTTTTAAGCATTTGCACTCATATAAAATTGTTCTGAATGTGAAAATAAACTTGTTATTTGGACTGTGGGAAGATGTTTGTGAATACTTCAAGTTTAACAGAAAGTTCAGACCCATTGATTCATCTCCAAGTTTAGACCACCCACCTGACTAAACTTTAAATTTGCACAGTGCTACCTGACTAGTCTTTAAGTTTAGTCACATAAATGGCCTAAACTTGAAGATTAGTCAGCAGTCCAAACTTTCTGTTAAACTTGAAGTATTCACAAACATCTTTCCACAGTCCAAATAACAAGTTTATTTTCACATTCAGAACAATTTTATATGAGTGCAAATACTTAAAAAACTTGCACACATCCAGAACTTGGAACAAACTTGAAGTTCAATTGATGCCCAAATAGTAAGCTACATTTTATATTTGTGATTCACATCTAGAACAACATTTAGGTCCGTGCTAAATATTGCAAACTCCGTTGTGTCAACATCAATTGTAAATTCTTGAAGCACCTGTGATTGATTCAATACAGAGAGTGCTGTTAGACCTCAGATTTGTGCTGATAAAGGGTGCCGATTTGTTGCACAATCATCCTTGATCATCATTTATGTTAACTAGAGATATCTACCCTGACTGAATTAGAGTTGTATCACGACATCTTCATTGGCTTCTCACATGTAGACCTTGACTCCTTTGTGAATCAGCTGGGACACTATTGATCTCTACCTGTGAATGCCTCCACTGTCATGTTGCATCAGCCCAGAAGCCCCAAATTGGTACTGAACACCAGCCAAATGCCAGCAAGCACAAGCATGAGGTGGCCAGCTCAGGCTCTTCTATCCGCACTTGCAACTTCCTCACATTAAGTTCCAAGGCGCCTTCTATGGGCACCACTGCATCCACTCAGGGAAATGGGGGTGATTCGCCAGCGTGAACAACTGTGAAACAGGGTACTGCACTGACTGCGATCATGAACTCTATTGTGAATGATGGCACTACAGAGCATGTTTGGGAAGAATGGCTCTGTGAGACTGAGATGTATTTGAGCAACACCAAGGATACCTTGCTATAGTACAATTGGTCATATTGTACTTCACCGCCTGCAAAGACAATGCCTAGGCAAGTCCTCTCGTCTGCAAGGTATGAAATACTTATTTACTTCAAATGATTGCCTGCAGTGTGTAGAAATTATTTACACAATTTTTATGCATGTTTGTTAGTTCTTTTCGCTGCCTGCCCATGAAGTTTACACCTTTTCCAGTCCTACTGCAGGTCGTGTTGGCAAGGCAAACATCATATTGAGGTCTTGTTCCTTCTGTCATTGTTCTGGTGTGTCATGCATGTCAAGCACCATGTCCAATCCACCTTGACCTTCAGTGAACGTTATGAAAGCCATTGAAGATAACTCTTCAGATGTCGATTGCTCCCAACCCAACCCTTTTGATACATGGTAGACGATCATGACAGGGCTAATTACCTGCGAATCCATGTTAAGGGCACCATGTATCCAAGGCAGGAAATAGCAATGCATCTGAACATTACCCAGTGTTGTGAGCATGACATATTTTCTGGGATTGTTCATCACATATACAACAATGAACACAAGAGACCATGTCACATACAGGACAGATGACTCTATGAGAATTGCCACAACACTTGTGTATGAAGATGCATCAGCTTCCTCATTCCCTGCACACAATATGACTGTCAGTTGTAGTACAAGTGTTATGGCGATAAAGTACTGAGAGCCTGTCTCAACGACCGCTTGAAGAGGAGCAGTCGGATCAAGATTAACACTGTCACATAGATGCTCAAGGCCATGGATAGGACAAAAGCTGAAATGGTGGTTTTTATGGCAATTTACGAATACAGTGGTTGATTTGCATTGGCTAATGCCACTGAAAAACAGCTAGTGCCTTTAAATAGGAAGAATCAGGCATTGCAGATGCAAATATCTGAGGAGGAGACTGACATATCATGCCAATATAAATCAGAAACACAAAAGAAAGAATTAAGTGGTGGATGAGAGGGTGAACCCTGTGGTAAAAAATGACAAGTCATCACAACTACCCAGGGCCCATCAGACATGTGCATGAAGACTGTACAATGCAGCTTCCAAAGATGACATTGGAGTGTGCATAGTTGCAGATGGAGTCTAAATGGCTCAGGTAATGATGCAAAGAGGGTTTGATGTTGCACTCAGCTGATGCATGCCCCTTTTCTATCCATTTGAGAAATTGAGATATTGAAGGTTGTCCACCGCAGTACTAGAGATAGCAGTAACATCTGACCCTGGCTAGATCAGATGAGCACTGCAGTCACATCATTAGATCAAAGCACTGGGAATTGAAGATTTGAAATATTGGTTGGCCACCTGCAAGGAATGTTCCTCATCCCATGGAGTGGAAGGTTTGCTGATTGGGATGGGTCAATTTAGGTTGAGTTACTGCTGTCAGGTCCATCATGGACTTGTGAACATTTTACATAACCATGACTCCATAAGCCTGGCATACCATGTGAAAGTTGGCTTTATCTTTGGAAAATACTACCACTGTGCAGAAAAACTAAAATGGTACTCTGCTGTGTTCATAGTAATGGTCCTGGGCTTGTATTCTAGATGGTACGTGCAGATGAGCATAATCACTCCTTGGCTTTCATCAGTGCATTTAGCAATGCGCATGTGTGCAATCCGAACTTGATTTGAACCACCATTCAACAATACTCAACAGGCTCATAGCATGGCAAGTCATTCAGTACCCAGCAATGATCATTCAATTCAATGAGTTCATCCAGTTCCAAAGTGTGAGTTGTACTGTCCGCGATGACACCGCATCTAAGATGTCCTGGGGTTTCCTGACCTCCCCACATGACATCACGCCAGTTGGCTACTCTCAGTAATGACTCTTGACACATCCTCACATGCAACCTCCCAAGTCCCAATTCAACACAACCCCCCAGCGGACAGATATCAGAGTGACGAATGTTGTCTCAATGTGAGTCCTATTAAAGTGCAAGAGTGAGCAGGCTAGGTTTCCTTGAAACCCTGAAGAGCAGATTACCTAGGTCTCCATGGTCCTGCCACCATTCAATATGGCATTCTGAACTCTGGCATCCAAGCTTGAATGTGGATACCTCTTCCATTCTACACATAAAATTGTAACTGAAAGTTGCTGGAAGATCTCTAATGGAGAAGTTAGCAACATCACGCAATGTGCAAGGCTGCATTCGGTATGAAATGGATTCTGCATTGAGCAAAAATGGTGCATCAAGCTGTGAGAGATGGATTGCTATAGGAAGGTCCAAGACCATAAAACTGGGTTCTCCAATGGCCCCAGCTGCTTCATCACGGGCTGCATGATGGGCTGGAAGTGATATCTTCATTTCACAGGCTTCCATCCCATAGTCAACTGTGTGGAATTGCAGAATGGTTGACACCTGGAGGTGTGGTGAGTGTTTTGTTCAGCACGGAAACACACACTCACTATTGGAGTCATCATGATTTGACAGTGTTCAGGGGAAATGGTACTGATGGATGCCCTGTAGCTTTGCTGGTTGATGTCAAAGAAAGATTTATCTGGGCTGGACTCATTGATTCGGGTACTGAGGAATGGATAGTTGATGAATGGCTGGACATCACTGGAGAGATAACAGTGAATTCAATCCAACCTGATAAACTAACTCGGATGATGGAGCTTCAAGATCTTTTGTCTTGTCAAGCAAGGCAATCTGAGAAGAAATGCTACTGATTGTGACAGTGTTCTAGATGGAGGGTATATGTATATGCTTGCAAGGTTGGTGATCATACAGACGACACAGGCTACCACTGCCCACAAAGGCAATCAGCTTTTAGATGATGATTCCGGTGAGACTTGTGCCTGAATGTCTTCACTTGAGGTGACATTCTCTAGGTCATTGCATGGCAGGAGTTGATACATTTGTGAGTCATGACACGATCCCCGCCCTTCTTTTCTCCTTTTGAATATTGATTGTTAGGTAGCTGATGCAGGAGAATGCAGTGACCTGCACACCATGTGAGTTTGGACTTTATCAGGTTCCAAGTTAGAGGCATGGCTAACTTTATGCCACCCAATCTTGATGCAACAACAATTCCTGATCTCTGCAACATGTCTTATTGATATATTGCTGACAGTTTTCGCATTTTTCTGTGATGTGTCAATTTTCTAGATTCTGTCCAGCTCCTGTGTGTACTGCTGTCTAACAGCATCTGTTGTGGTTCATTCAGAGGCCACATGTAATCTCCCCATATAGCCTAATCTATCTGATGTGAGTTTGACTCAAGTTGCCAATGCTCACTGGCTGATGTGTGCTTCAATAGGTTGTAGCATCAGTGTTTATAGTTGAGCATTGTGCCAACCCTCTCTCATGCAGACTACTTGGTGAACATGATTGACGGGTTGGATGCCTCTTCTGTGCTCCATTGCAATTATTGCCTTCGGAGTTATATCTTGGTCATTCACGATGCTGCACAATATCACTAGAAAAGTGAACCCTTGTAAGCATTCCAAGATTTGAAACACCTTTTGTATGCGTTCTTACTACTGCATCATACGCACAGATTCACTCATGTTTGATATTCTGCCTGCTGACCCAGTTGCAATGATCATCCATAACACTCATCAATATGACCTCACCCAAAGTGGAGTTGAAGACTATGCAGCTCTCCTTCCCCCAGGTGGGCATTTAATCCACATGGGTTTGCTGCCCAAAGCCTACACTCCAACACTCTTCCACCAAATGAAGTGCCTGGGAATCATCCACACTGCCCTCATAAATATCCCTTCTGATTCTGTCATAATGCCAACACCGCTTGTGAGCCATTGCTTGAACTATTTATGGCAGACCATCATTTGTTGACTGGACCTTCATCTGGAATCTGTCATAAATGTGAACACGTCATCAGAGAAAGAATATGAAGCTGTTTGCAGGAGCTGGGAAGTTGTATATGCAGCCACTGAGCAGAACCACATGGCTTTTTTAGCTATTCAAGAGTAGGAATATTGCACATCTGTAGACAAGACCAATCTATGTCCAAGGTAGCAGGGAAATGCTCATGTAGGTCCCATTTCTGACATGCAAACAAGTTCATAATCTTCTCCGTCTGATCGTACAAGGGGTTGGGATCTGTTCATGTCTGCTTAGATGAAGTTAGCAGACATTTCTTCATGCAGGCGGACAGCAATACTGGACAAATGATTTGCTCTCAGATTTGAGCATGGGTTCAACTTTGTTCCCTGCATCACATCTAGGGGCTTGCCCATATCAAAGCATGTCAAGATGTGCAAAAGCAAACTGAAAAGTGCTGAGTGCCTGCATCAGATAACACTTTTGATTCACTGATATGCAGGTGCTTGCCACTGCTGCATTTGCTCAGTGTACTATCTAGTAGTCACTTCTTGATCTTGGATGTCCTGCACTTCATTGATTGCTTGTACATGAACTGGCAACAGTATAACCCATATACCAATTGTATTCCACATCCAGTTAGTTGTACATATAGATGAAGAATTTGGGACAGCAGTGGTGAGTCATCTTGAAGAGTCCAGTGAACCATGGATTGTTTGCATACCATTTACACAATCACTGAGTGTCTGGCAGGCAATCTGTGATGCAACATTACGCTCAAGATTTCAGCCAATGGTGAATTACTCACCTGGTGGGCTTCGCAGCTGCATTGATGGTCTTGTAAATCCCAGATCTGTGAGGTCCTTGACAGCAAGCTCCATCCATTGCAAGCAGTCATATTTGAAATTTGAAGCTCCACTTTGGTAGACTCTCAGCGAGTGACAATTGGGCTGCATCAGACTCAACGAATGCCCCCCCTTGACCGATGGGGAATTCTATCTGAATCTCAATGAAGTGGCTGTCCTGTCTGTCCATATATATGTGTATATACTATATACACATTTTTTATTGGCTGATAAGGTGGTCTGCAGTTCAGATATCAAACAAATTCCTAGTCACAGTGTAGGTATGGTCTCGATGTACTTACTTGTGGCAGTTTCAACACTTGTCATTCTCTGCTACTTCTTCCAGAGCTGTACCAAAAACCTCCCTCCAGGGCCTAAAGAAAGCTTCTTGGTTGGCAACCTTTCAACCCTTCAGTAGGACAATGTAGAAAAGGCTAAAACCTATGTAAAATGGTTCAAATAGTACAATATGCAATGAAGTCCTCTGCAATCACCTTTGTTCTGAATGGCCAGTAGGTAGCATCATGCATTTAGTAGTGCTTGGGGGCCATATGATCATTCTAAACTTGGCCCAGGCTGCACACGATCTCATGGACAAGTGTGCAGCCATATACTCCAATCGACCATGAATGGTCATGAATGTTGAACTGTGAGCGCTGTTTTACATTTCAGGTAACTTTAATGATGATGCTATTTCAGTGTGGGTAACAACTGGGTTCTCAGTTCTATTTCAAGGGAGCTGCACAGGGAATGATGGTCACTGGCTCAGCGCTACTTCCTTGTGCAGCTCAAGGATTGGCAGTATGTTCAACTAGAAAGCTCCCAAACTTTGCTTCACAACCTCTTTGCCAATCCAAATGATTGGGCTGTGCTCATTTGTCTGTAAGACTTTTTTTTTACACCATCTTCTGAATTTGTCTTCATTTCTCATTTCTTCAGGAACATCACATCTTCTGTACTACAGATATGCTATGGCCATGAGGTCACTGGCACCAATGACACTCTTCTGAAGATTATTCAAGAGGCACTAGAAGTTCCCCACAATGGTACCTATCTAGTGAATTACTTCCCCCTGTGTAAGTAGTCTGCACCTTCGTAGACAACTGCATTTAAACAAATTTACAGTGAAATATTACCCTAGCTGGTTGCCAGGTGGTCAGTTCCACAAAGATGCTGCAGAGGCCAGGATTGTAGCTCAGCAACTCCATCACATACCATTCAACATGGTCCACAATGAAATGGTAAGCTTTCCCTTTATTTGCCACATTGCACATAACTTCCTCCACATTTGATGTTTAAGGCTGTGGGGACAGCTTCTCCATTATTCATATCCACGCTTTTGACCCAGCTCCCACTAGACAAAGACCTGGGGCATTCACACCAAGCAGGACTCATTCATGATACAGCCACAGCTATGTATGGCACTGCCATGGATTTAGTAAGTAAGTTTTTGCCTCTTGATGTCTCTATACTGGATTGACTGGACAAGACGGTTTCTTTGATGTACACGTTCTTTGATGTCATGGTCTTGCACCCTGATGTGCAATGCCGAGCTCAAAGTGAGCTGGATTTGGTGCTAGGCCAGGGCCGGCTGCCAAACTTTGATGATCACCCATCATTGCCATTCATTGATGGCATTGTTCTTGAGGTACTCCAATGGAATGTAGTTACCCCACTTGGTGTGGTGTCTCATTTCACTGGTTCTTCATTTTGAGTTGCTCACAAAGACCAAGGCTTTCCTCACATGGTTACTGAGGAGGATGAATATCTTGGTTACTGGATTCCAAAAGAATTGATGATATTGGGAAACATGTGGTATGTGTTACTGTGCAATGTCTGTTCAATTCTGTCTGACTTCACCAGGGCAATCTTGAGGGATCCCATTGCATTTCCAAACCCAGAACACTTTGATTCTTCCTGGTTCTTGGTCACAATGGAAGGCAGTGTCATAGCATGGGAAGTCATCAATTCAGGGGTATTTGGGTGGGGAAAACAGTACACAGCTTCTCAATTTTTATTTGCTTGTAGTGCTGATTCCACCCAAAGCTCATGCCCCGGATGGCATATTGGGTACTCAGCACTTTTCAGCTTGATCTCACACATCTTGATGTGCTTTGATATCAATAAGCCCGTAGATGATGCAGGGAAGGAATTTGAACCCATGCTTGAATTCGAGAGCAAATCATTTGTCCAGTATTGTTGTTCACTTGCATGAAGCAAGGGCATCTGCTAACTTTGTCTGGGTAGACATGCACTCTCAACCCCTTGTATGATCAGAGTATGGTCGGAGAAGGTCACGAGTTTGTTTGCATGTTAGGAATGGAATCTAGTCATTAGCATTTTCTTGTTACCTTACTGTAACTTGGTCTCATCTATGGATGTACAATATGTCTACTCTTGAAGAGTTGAAAAAGCTTTGTGGTTCTGCTCATGGCTGCCTGCAGACAGTTTCGTATTCTTTCTCTGATGATGTATTTGCATTTATGACAGACTCTAGAGTCCAGATGAAGGTTCGGTCGGCAGATGCTGATGGTTTGGCACAAATAGTCCAAGCAATGGCTCACGAGTGGTGTTGGCATTGCGACAGAACCTGAATATGACAGCTGCTATGGATAATCAAAGATCACATCCTTTGTGGATTGATGCATGCTCACAAAATCAGCAATTCTCACTAGTTTCACACGACGCTGTAATTTACTTGGGCTCCCCAATCGCACATATATAGACCAAATGGTATAAGGTAGTAGGAAAATGATGTAGATCTCATTCATGACATGCAAACAAACTCATGACCTTCTCCGACTGTGCTCTGATCGTACAAGAGATTGGGAGTGCACGTCTACCCAGACAAAGTTAGCAGATGTCACTTCATGCAAGTAAATAACAATACCGGACGAATGATTTGTTTTTGAATTTGAGTGCAGGTTCAAATTCCTTCCCTGCATCATCTACAGGCTTGCAGATATCAAAGCACGTCAAGATGTGCAAAATCATACTAAAAAGTGCTGAGTAGCCAACATGGTGTCCAGGGCATGTGCTTTGGGCAGAATCAACACTATAAACAAATCAAAATTGAGGAGTTGTGTACCATTTTCCCCACCCATACGCCATTGAGTTGATGACTTCCCATGCTGTGACACTGCCTTCTGTTGTGACCAAGAACCAGGAAGGATCAAAGTGTTCCAGGTTTGGAAATATGATGGGATCCCTCAAGATTGCCCTGGTGAAGTCAGACAGAATCAAACATGACAGAATCTAGAAAGAGGGCAGGAGTTGCCCAAACTACAGACATTAGCTAGAGATAAAAACTAAGTAAAAAGTAACTCACCTCAGCTGCTGCCCAGATGGGTGGAAACGACTGAGGTGCTTGTAA
>JBBPSC010000800.1:0-13948 GCA_038093395.1 Baorangia bicolor
ACGAACGAAATGACATTTGTGTCGCCGGGGAAAAGATGAGTGGAACCGCCGTCGGGCGTCGTCACCCCACGCTCATCGTTTCTCGTCGTGCCATATCCACGTCTCAGGCTCGGCCTACAAGATCGTGAACAACCGTGCGTATCACCACGGGACGATGCTCATTTCGACGCGGTTGGATACGCTGGGCGATTTGTTGCGCACCAACAAAGTAGGTTGGTGTTTTTGAATTTTTGGTGCGCTGGTTTGCCTTCCTCGAGAGGGAATGCGGCGCATTGTGGACGCATCTGGACGTTTGGTTTATCGTGTATTTTTCTATAGGAGACGATGCGCACGAAAGGCGTCGCTTCTGTGCGTTCTCCAGTTCGGAATCTCGTGCAGTCTAGCGCGCTAGCAACGTATGAAGCGTTCGTCGACGCTGTCGTACAGTCATTCAGGGAGGAGTATGCTATTGACGAAGAGGTAAGCAAGTCCTCCTTGAACTCGGACAGTCGCCTTTGCGGTATTAACGCGTATTTCTTATAGCCGTGTTTCATTCATGAGAAGTCGCAATACCTAGAGGATGAGTACTTTAAAGTTGGCATGTCCGAGTTGCGGGCAAGTCTCCTGCCTTGTGCGTGGAGTAGTTCACTGATCAGTTAGTTCAGAGCTGGGATTGGGCATACGGCCAAACCCCCGAGTTTGAATATGTCATTGGCAGAACGTTCCAATGGGGACAACTGGTGAGGTCGCATATCCAGAGTAATTCATCTCATGACACATAATGTCTACTTAGACATCCACGATCCACTCAAGACATGGAATCATACTTTCATGCTCGTTTTCGTTCTCCCGCGATGCTCGTATACCCTCGAGTACCCGTCTTGGGCTGGATATGTTGAGTCAACGTTTGGTTGGCAAGCGATACGCATTCGTGGATGATTGCGAGTTGTTCGGAGAGAAGACAGAGGGTATGGGAGAGATTTGGGGCTGGCTCAAGCGAGAAATGCGTGTTTAACCTAAACCCATATAAAACGGAGGGTGCGACTGTTTGGCGTCGGGGTACCCAGTGAAACGACTTCACCGAGTGGCATGGTCCTCGGGACGAACCCATAAAATCGGGCTTTCTGGCTTGCCGGCCTGGTTGGTGGGAGGCTGTAGTCAGTAAAGCGGCCAAGACACCAAACAAGGATTTGCATTTCTAAGCACATAGGACCGGATTTCCGACCGAACGCCTCGAGGACGGTCAGTTTACACAATAGAACGCACAACCGGTATGCCAGCATTCGTGGGATCCATCTTTGCTGCGTTTGCGGGTAAAGAGAGGTGCAAACCCACGTCAATTTGCGGCTGATTGTATTTCGAGGTAACATTCGCGCGCACAAGTCTAAGCGATATATAAATCAGGAGACAAATCATCGTGGTTCACGAGGTCTGCTGTGTATACCAAGCGCTACTGGTGTCGAAACCCGCCGGAGATACAGGATCCGACTAGAAATGCGAATATCGTCATCAACCATCCATGAACAAGGCTCTCAGGAGTAAAAAAGGTGAGCGTACCTTCTGTCCGCGGGGGTGTCCCGTCAGTCGTCTGTCGCGGTCCATCATCATTTCGTCCCATGCGTCGAGGTTGTAGCGAATGGGCTAACACGGCGACGCGTGTCTGAGGACGAGACATGGGCGAATCATGAGGAAGGGCATACCTTGCCTTGACTCTGGGCTCTTTTAGACGTGTTCAAGAGCGTACCCGCCGCTGCGAACATGGTAGTTAGCAGACCTGCAGACGAAAATCAGCGACATCTGACTGCTTGAGGTGTGTGTCGAGCAATACCGAACGGAATGAGGGCTTCCCATGGGAGCGGCATGTTGACGGAGTAGTTTGGCTGGTTTGCACTGGTCGGTGACGAACGGTGAGGCGTGTTTGTTGTTGTTTGGATTCCTTAGCATATGTACAAATGAGAGATTAGATAAGATAGGTACTTTGATCATCGCTATGTTGACTCGGGCTGCAGAGAGAGAAGCTAAGCTAGGTGTGGGTGAAGGCGCGAAGCACCTCCCGGCCGCGATCTGTGAGAACCTGGGGGGCCCGAGTGTCAGCTGCGTGGGCGAGCTGGGAAATGCCTCGCACGCAGCTGGTCGTGGGCGAACGGTTCTGGAGAACGCGACAGCGAGGGCCCAGCGAGGCGATTCTGAGAGATCACTAAAGGGCCCAAAAGAATCAGAGGGTCCGGCGGGTGGGCGAAAAGAAAGGAAGAGGTCGGGGCGCAAGCTGACTGGTGAAGGAGCGACCGAGACATAGCCACTCGAGCAAAGACCAACTTCTATTCCTACTCGTACTACTAGAATAACCAACTTGGAATACTTCCCGGGAATGGTGCTGATTCAGATTAGTGCCTTGGTCTGCATCCGATATGTCCCATACTCTCAAGGGTCCTCCTTTCTGCTCGATATAAGTCCCAGCAGACCGTTCCCAAGCTATCAACCTGTTCCCCTCCCACAATGGCAGACGTACCAACCACCGTGACCTTGACCACCGGTAAAGTGACCGAAGCCACCGTCAAAGGGCTGGCTTGATTGATTTCACGATAGGATACTCTTTGCCCACCATCGGGTTCGGGGTGTACCAGCTCGAAGCCTCGTTGTGCCCTAGAGCTGTGGAAGATGCACTGAAAACTGGGTACAGGTGCGGGAAGGGTCCTTGGCTTCCTAAATTGACACTCATCACGCATGAGCTCAGGCATATCGACTGCGCGCAGTTCTATGAGAATGAGACCGAAGTTGGCGCAGGTGTCCGAAGCTCTGGTATTCCACGTGAACAGGTCTTCATCAGTATGTGGTCTCTGAGGCTGTGTACCCCTTGTCGAATCTGACATGGTTGAAAAATAGCTTCAAAGGTCCACAAATGGGACTTTGGGTACGAGGAGACACTAAAGAGTGTTGAGGAATCAGTTAGAAAGCTCGGCTTCAGCAAGTCTTCTTCCTATACAACCAGTTTGCAGATGTCAACTTACTGAATCTAGGTTACTATGACCTCTTTCTCGTCCACTCCCCCCATGGCGGGCGTGATGCTAGGCTCGCGAGATACAAGGCTCTGCTGGAGGCCAAGGCACGTGGCCTCGTACGCACCGTAGGGGTATCGAACTTGTGCGTTGGCATAACCATTCGACTCCCCTGTACTTACTGATATTTTCTTTGTAGTTCGGAGAAGCATATCGATGAAATCGAGGAAGCGGGGTTAGAGCGGCCTGCCGTGAACCAAATCGAAGTGAGAGAAATAATCTCACCCGGAATTTAGACCAAACAATGCTGACGTCGAGGACAGCTCCACCCGTGGTGCCAACAGCGCCCGATTGTGTCGTACTGCAAGTCAAAGGGGATCGTCGTGCAAGCGTACACGCCCCTGGTTCGTGGTAACGATGTCACAGAGGGAAAAGGGATCAAAAATACGGTTGTGCTTAAAATTGCAGAGAAGGTACGACTGTTGCTCCAAGTATATCTCCTAGGTCTGACTGGGATCGTCATCCTAGCACGGCAAGAGTCCCGCACAAGTTTTGATTCGCTGGTCTCTGCAGACCGGCCATGTGCCACTTCCCAAGGCTACTTCCGCTCGTCGAATTGAGGAGAACTTCAAGGTGTTCGATTTCGCACTCGACGCAGAGGACATGGCAGCGATTGATGCTCTTGACGACGGGCCGAGCGGTGCCGTGACCTGGAACCCAGTAGGAGAGCTCTAGAGTTGTATATGTGCAATAACCTTGTTTTATTAAGTACACGTGGAAGACATGCCCTTATGACAACGGGGCATAAGCGGTCTGAGTCCTCGGATTGTTCGAGTTTTTACGTGGACATGCGTCGAACTCGAGGAGGAGGATGTTGAGATGTACGCAACGGATGCGAGTAATAATCTGAGAGGATGTTGAAACACCGAGCTGGCAGTACTTGTGGCGTGGTAAGAGTGTGACGAGACGCAAAGGGCTGGAAGGAGGCGCGGCGACCAAGTCTCCGTTAATGAACACACCTCCCACACCTCCCCGCGCTCGCCGTCTGCAACGATGATCCCAACGTCCCCGTCGTCGGGCAGCGCGCTCCCGAAGTGTCTTCTCGCCACCCTTTTTCTCCTCATTCTCGTCCACCCGTCGTTCGCACAGCCTGCCACGCTGGTTTTCGATGATTGCTACAATGGTGATGCTTCCAGGAAAATGTCGGTCGACACGGTCTACTCGCAGATTATAGACGACCAGACCCTGAACATCACCGTCCTCGGTGACACAGCTGCACAGATCATCAACTCAAACACTAGTCTCGGTATGTTGACTCGTCACTATCCCTCGCACGACTTGCTCAAGCCCTCGACTATTAGCCGCCACGCTCTTCATGGACACTACGACACTCACAATCAGTACTTACAATAACGGATTTTATTTATGCGATCGCATCCGCCCACCCTCGCCTCTCCCTACCCTTATCCCCCCGAACTCGACCTACTGTCCCATACCAGTTGGGCCGTATGCCTTCACGGTGACCATGCCCTTCAACTCCAAAAACTTCTTCACTACCATGAACACACAGCTTCGTGCACTTGATACCAACGAGCAAGAGATCCTGTGTCTAACCGTCGCAACCACCCCACTTCGACCTGGTTCGCTCAGTTCGCCATATGGAAGTGCACATACCATCTTCTGGGCTACCGTAGCTCTAGCAATTGCTTACTGGCTGATCGTTGGCATCGCCCGCTTCACTGCTGCGTGGGGTCGTGGTTTAAGTCGACCAGGACCCGGCATCTGGCATCGTGTACAGAGCGCCGGTTTCATTCTTGCCAGTTCCATCAGCGGTGAACGTCTAGCAACATCCCCTGCGCTCATGAGATTCTGTATGTCACTTTTATCGATTGTTGTGTACGCCCTCATCTTTGCAAGGTTCACCGTCGTTGCGTGATATCATGATGCATACGCAATGGTGTGCCGCGCTGGCTATGGTCGCCGTTCAATGGCCACCATTCATTTGTAAGTCAATTTTCACGAATGTGTCTTCGGTTGGTTCCTTAATTATCATTATCTTCTAGACCCGTTGCTCTCGCAGACTGCGTGGGCTACCCTTACATACAGTGAGTTCTACTCAAATGTATACATGCTCACGGCACCGTAACGTATTTGATACCATAGATGTTAGCCTGACACCCAATTCTGAGCAGTGGAATCCGCTTGACGTTCAGTCGTACAATCCCCCGTCGACGTTCGCAGATCAACTAAGCGATCCGAATTCCGTTCTGTATCTCAACACGTCCATTCCCAATTCCCTCTTCCTGCTTCCTCCCGGAACGCCGAATGGGATGGCGGCCTTTGCATGGACTGTGGGAATTAACCCTCAGCATCTCTTTGGAATATGCCTTTCCATCTTCCTTGCCATCCTCGCTGGAATCATTGTTATCAGCCTGTTTATCTGGATGATCGATTTGATGTTCTCACGGAAATCATCTTCGAACAGCCTCCCAACTTCAGCAAGCAAGGGCCGCAGCCCGCGCCAATCAGCGGGAAGCAAAGATATGCTCGATAACATGATTGACGAGAGCCGTTCGTTAAACGGCCATGCCCATGCGTACCCCACGTTACGACGGCGTTGGCTTCGTCCGGACTTTAGGTCATTTCACACGAGCGTTTTGATCGGTAACCTCGTTCGCGTGCTGTCCCTATTCCATTTCCCTGTGACTGTTTTCTCGGCTTACGAATACTCCACCGCCACCTCAAGTTCTTCCATTGCCCTTGGGGCACTCTCGTTCGCACTTTTCTCGGTTATCCTCCCTGCACTCCTACTGCTTCGACTTGCTCGGACACCCACTTCCAAGCTCTACGACGAAACACGAACTCTCCTCTCACTCGGACCTCTCTATAATCACTTCCGCCCCGGCTCGCAGCTCTTCTCTGGATTGCTCTTCCTGTCAAACTTGGTTAATGGGGTTGTGATAGGGGGTGGCCAGGGAAGTGGTACAGCTCAGGCCATAGTGATTCTTGTATCGGAGGTTGTCAGTGCATTGATCACGAGCATATGGCTTCCTTGGGGCACGGGGGCGGGTATGAGCCTCATAAGCTTCTTGTTCTGTGTTGCTAGAATCGTAATCGCGGTCTTGCTTGTGGTATTAACACCAACGGTGAGAGTGTACACTGTTGTCGCTCGTTACAGACCACTCATGACGCCGTCATTCAGATCTCTATTGGCTCGGCTGCTGGTGGCTGGGTCGCCTATGGCATACTCAGCGTGTTGTGCCTCGTTTATCTCGCTTTTTTCCTCATATTGCTTGTCAAGTTCACAGAGGCCCTCGTCCGCATATTCGGTCGTGTGGGATTCGATCGATCTCGACGCCCGGTTGATAGTGGTCTTGCCGGCACACTCGCCATCCTCGGCTGTTGTGGTACTCGCAAGGGTGGGCATGAACGCAGACCTTTCAAAATATCTGAAGTGCGGGAGTCGTATACCATACGTGACTCTGGGTCGTTCGTACCACCAATCGCCTCGTTTGCCCAGCCGGCCAAGGGTTCCGCTGCATCGCATCACTCTGGGCCGCCTGCTTCGGTACTCCGCCCCGAGCATGCTCTGCGTCCTTACAGGGAAGACAGCGATGAAGACGACGAAAGTGCACATATCATGGGTGCATGGCAGCCCTTCCCTGGACCAGGAAACAGAATATCCATTGATCGCACCGAATCCTCACCTCGCACACAAACGTCGAATTCCGGATTTTCACGCGTTGGAGGTGGACGTGCGCACTTTGACTCTCCCTACGCGATCGCGGGCGGGAAAGAGGGTTCCACGCTGACATTTCCGAGTGTGGAGCGGAGAGGATCTGGCCCTGGCGAGAGCCCCAAGGCTGTGCCTCATGAAGCGGGAGAAGCACCGACGCCAACGACTTCTGTGGCCAACGTGGCGAGGATGCCTGTGCTCACCAGCGTAGGGCTGCCAGCAGGTAGAACGATGAGTCAAACTGCGATCATTGTTGGCGAGTTGGCCGCCATCGCTGCGGCATCTGGCACAGCACCCGAGTCACATCCGCTGGTCGAAACTGGGGAGAAAGGGTCTCGTGGTGATAATGGGGCCAACGTGGATGCAGGCCAGCCAAGGAAGAAGCACTGGTTCAACATTCGCCGTCATAGGAGACATTCAGATGGGTTGGTGTTGGACGACGTGGAAGAAGACGACAACGTGGGTGCCTCCAGTCCGAAGGAGCCTGGTCGATCTTTTGTCGTGATCCGCGATCGGCGGCCAATGTCCTCTCGACCCGAGTCGAAGCCTGGTCAAAAACCCAGGCAATCGCTGGACGAGTCCCGTCGATCTTCGTTCGCCGGTAGAAGAGGCGCAAATTCATGATACACGCCAGCGTAGCGACCCGGCCGGGATTTGTGGATATTCGCCTAATGCGTATATAAAGGAGTGTTTCGTCTTGTCCCCCCTTCTCTCTCACTCCTACCTCTCTTGTGTGACCATGTTCTTTTGTTCCCTTGTTGCATTGATCATCCTCCTCCCATTTATGGACATTCGCTACGTTACCAATGGTACTGCCAGCACGTGTAATATTTAGTGCACCCGCCCTCGCTGTTTTGGACTTTTCCTTTTTTTTTGGTATGTGTCAGTAATACAGTATCAAGTCGCGAAATATTTATATGTGCATGATCTCCATCACCTTGTTCAAATCACCGTCTGAGAAATCGAAAGGATGATGTGGGTAGGGATCGATTGTCCGTTGCAATCCACCACCCGTCACACGAGGATGCCATCGTCTTCCTCGTTGTGTCCTCCCACGTCACGCGTGTCTCCCCCAACCCAGAACACCCGCCAGTCTTCGACGGACTTTCTCAGCCACCCGTACACCCCAGCCTCCGCCTTGAGCCGAGCGACAACCTCTTCGGTATGAACACTCTCAAACGACTGCGCTGACGCCGTCGAATCCGTTCGTTCCAGCACAGGCGGCGCCGCGGTCTCGGGGAGGCGGTGCCAATGTCCGCCATGCGCCAGGAAACCGGTCTCGCCGATAAACGACTGTCCACGGCGCGGATCTGCCAGCGCCACAGCCTTGCCTTTGCCTTTTGCGAAGAGGAGCGCCGCGAGCGGGATTTCTTGTGCTTCGACGCCGTCCTCGCCGAACGCGATGAGCTGGATAAAGGGGGGTGTCTCGGGCGCCTTGGTGCGCGGTGTCGTTTGCGGGACGCACACGCGCACGCTGATGCTGGACGGGTGCGAGGACCATACGAGGGTGTGGATGGGCGGGGTGTGTTGGATGCTCGCGGGGAGGGGCGCAGGGATGATGTGCGTGTTCTTCCCCCTCGTGAGTACGTACACCGACTTTCCAGGAGAGATATCTCCGCCGGGAAGCTGCGCTGCGGGTAGATCAACGAGGGATGGGAGGATCCAGGTGCCTTTTCCTTCCTTAAACGCCATGAAATCGATCGAAGCGCGGGAACGCCTGGACCCAAGGGAACTGCCAACACTTAATGAATCTTTTGCAGGCATGAAACTTCCACCGCTCAAAAGGCCGCTGCTGCTTCCAGCGTCGTACATTTCTACTTCCGTTACCGCCGCATCTGCGATCCGTATGAGTCCCGCCTTCTTCTCGAACACGACGAACACGGCCATTTGTGCGCTGTACGTGAGATGTGAGAGGGGAGAAATGGAAGCGCGGTTATTGTGGGTAGAGAGGTGGGAATCCGAGGATATACCACGAGAGTGACCATATCCTGTCTGTCTTGATAAAGCGTTCTCGGATGATGATCGGGTAATGTCTTGGACCGACTGGTGTACGAACACAAGGTTACGGGGTTGGACTGGCGTGTAAAATTCCTGCCCACAAATTGATGCATAAGAATCGCAAAAAGAAAAAGAGGAAATTAATGGGCGTTCACCTTGACAAAATGAAACGCCCTTTCTCCCTTGGGGGTTTCGTACAAGAATATATTATACTTGGTGGCGACTGCAAGAAGTGCTCGTCGTCCATGTCTCCCACCCCCAGGCCCAGCGCCACCCTCATGCCATAAAGCATACGAAATGACACTCGCGCTTGCCAACCGGGAACCAGCACCGGCAAGCGGTACAAAATCGGTGGCCCACCGCAATGGAAGATCGTCAACGACATCCCATGATGCATCAGCCGAGGCGGTGACGGTGTGACGCTTTGCATTCGGAACAGCAAGGTAGGACTCGTAGGAGGTTGCGGGTTGCTGTGTACGGGTTGGAGACTCAATGAGGTGCTTCAAACCTCGCGTAATACTGCTTGCCGGACGGTGTTTCTTGACAGGCGTTTGTTGGATGTTCCAGTCAGAAGCTCGGCGGAGGTCCACAGGATGCGTACCCTATACGGAGCCGGAAGCCGGTCAAAGCACAGCAAGCGAGACGATTGGGTGATGTACAAACATTTTGAGCAATCGTCCATTTTGCGAGGCTCGTAAGACTCGCTAGATTGTACATTCTCAGGGTCCGCAATGATTCTTGATGCCCGCTTGAAGCGGACGGTGCGTCAGGATCTGGTCCTACCAATGCTAGGACGACACCCTGCGGGGTTCCTTCGCCAATGTCTTCGTGTTCGAGGATTGACATTTGATGCACTCTGGAGTAAAACAAAGTTGAGTTCGAACGCATGTTAGTTTAGTCAAAGACCACGCACGCCTCTCCTGTCCATACTACACGTGCCTGCGCGTCTCCGGGGCCTTTATGGATGATTCCAACGTTACCGTCACTCGCCCATTCCATAGGATACATATCTAGGACCGAGAGGCCATTATCTGTACCGATAAGCAGTAAACGGTCGCGATTGATAGGAAGAATACAACGGATAGGCGAAGTTGTGTGTGGAAGAAATCGCGAGCCAAATTGATGAAGTTGCAGATGGCTGGGTAGGAGGGTTTCACAAGCCGTCCCTTGTAGGTCTTGCTGCGATTGAGCAAGAGGATCCGTTGGCGAGGTAGAAACAGCAGATTCCGGATGAGATATGCCCTGATTGGGCTGCGAAGAAGATGCAGGAGGATCGGGGAGATCACGATCTATACGGATACGCAATGGGGTTGGTGCAAAACGACTCTGGTCAGAATGAGACCCGTCAGGTGCTGAAGGAGTATTCGGATCGTCTACTTGGATATCCTTGGAGTTCCCGTCTTTCAGAGACGAGGTTAGAGAAGACGTCGAGATGCTCACTCACGGGTAGTTGTTCCTGATTATCACCCCAGCCTCGGGCACGCCGACGGGCCAGTTCTTCTGGAGTGAGGCCTGCATAGCGCTCTGCCGCTCTAGGCTCGTGTCAATGCAGGGTCGCGGCGTTTTCACTAATCGAGAAAGTATCCCACCTTTTCTCAATCCATCCTCTCCACCGACCAAATCTGTAAACATGTTCAGGCTACCTGCCTGCAAGCTGCCTACTGTTGCACGCACCGTGAATTGGGGCTGTGTTGGGAAGCAAGATCGTCGTATGTTGGCAAGTCGCCATCGCCTTGTTGGTCCTGCTCTGCGCCCTGTGTGTATGTTTCAAACGAGTCGAACGAGTTAATAGACATTGTAGGCAAGCGACTAAGAAATAACCGAGGGTAGGTACATTAACTAAGCTATGCAACCTCGACCTCGAGTTTCACTTTGACATTTCCTGTTATGGGCAGCGCTATAGCTTGCGACACGTGATCCCTATCTCGGTCGAAGTTAACTTCCATCACACAGATGGGCCCAGATTAATGTTCATCCAGACCAACAGTGTGCGCGGCATGCCACCGCACCAAACTACTACATGGCAAGCACCACATCGTCAGGTCATTCATTGACGATTGGTAGATCCGTCCCTCTATAATTCCTTGCCCTACCGCAGGCAAAGGTATCTACAACCGCGTTTTTCATTACCAGCAGCTTCTAACAGCATACTCTTAATCCCCACCATCTTCTGTCCGAGTTGAGGTATGCCACTCCATTCTTGCACAAAGTCGCCGACGACTTCGGTGGAGTCATGACATGCCAGTCACCAGCATTGTGAGTCTTCAACGGAACATAAGCATTTCCTTTCCGGATAGAATAGTGCCGTTTTTCTGATGCGGTGTCCAGAGTTGGCTATCGCGCCGCCATAACGCCCTGTCTAACCATTTCTGGTCAATTGATTCCATGGGGTTGCACCCCACTAGGTTCGTGACCATTCGAAAGCTTGCCGCGACGCGTTTTCGAGCCTTTGGCGCGAGGTTGGCCGATATGAAGGTGAATATGGACACCCTTCCCGTTTAAGTCCAATTCACTTCTGAATTTGAAGCCCATTCCATGTCACTATGCTTACGGTCCTTCTGTATCTGCGTTGCTAATCAAACCTATCCAGTCCCTCCGTGACGATCTCCCCAGCCGGGGGATCATTTTACACCCATCCGGTTTAGAAGCTGTGCCGCATGCAAAGTAGAACATTTAAAAGCCCAATATGGAGAGTGCTTCACTCCAAAGTATTGCTCTTGCCTTCCCTTCTTACTTTCGTAACCTCATTGCACTTGAACGATGCAAGATAACTTGTATGGAACTTCTACATCGCGACGGGAACACTCTTTCTGATGTATGCTTATGAATAGGTACTGCTGCTATCCGTGGTACGAGGAGAGCTCTGGTTCGCACCACTCCGAGAATGCAGCCATCAGTTCTGCCGCTTCCATCGATATCACGTCGGTGCACACCTAGTGCGTATAGAAGATTCCGCGTGTTCATTCTTCCTGATGATTTCGTTAGTACAAGTGTTCCCGTTAATCTTCATGAATGGTCGCCCGTGGTCACGCCTATCATTGGCAATAGTGACAGTTCGCTGGCCGCTCTTTCATCAGTCGCTGAGTCAGTCCTTCGTGTTCTCAAATTTTACTTTCATTCAGCCGCCGGTGATCTCTCAGAAATTTAGGTAGTGTGGCACATGCATCGTGTCACCAAACTGCGTTGAATTGCGCGCGACACATACCTCTTATGAGCTGCGATTACTCTACTGATGCGCATTTAAGAGCCCAGTGGGCTGCTGCGGAGGTCGAGATCGCTCCTGCATATGCGCCACAGACAGCTTGGAACTGGAGAGACGCGGTGCTCACGCAACTTGATAGAAGTCAAGTCCCTTCCGGAACGACAGATCTGGATGATTTCGGAAAATCGTGGTCACAGCGTGGTGACGACGGCCATGCTGTGGAAGCGCCTGCACAGCCGACTTTCCTGCACTATGCAGACCACCCTCTGCATCCAATGCCCGCTTGGTCATACATGCCAGGTTTTCCTGAGGTTAGCGCTAGCTCAACAAGCCAAGCCCACATCACAGACTTAGGCAACGTCAGTTCCTGGATGGCGGGACCTGTGCTAGGGCAGGCGCCATCACTTTCCAATCACCGTCGATATCACCGTAGACCTCGTGCTCGTCCAGAACATGTGTTCTGTGATAAGTGCCAGAAGCCAATGCGTCGACAATCACTCAGGAGGCATATTAGGGAAGTGCATGACCACATCAAGAGACCTCATTCGAAGTCTAGCTTTGCCGCTGGACCCCAGTTCTAACGAGACTTCTCCAGAAGACATGCGAACAAAGTACGTTTCACAGCCGACTTTCTTATATATACTACGTACGTTCCGGACAAGCTTGTTGGTCGCGCGTGCTTGTTGCTTTTAGGTATTTATCTACGGAGCTCTTATATATCGTATACATGATTAGTACGAACTCATCAATATTAATTCTGCCCGTTTGCCCATAAGAGCGAGTCTACCGTGTTCTTCGCGTGTTTAACGTCAAAAACAAATTAAAGCATGATCGACGGAGGCAACTTTGGAAATTGTCTACACTTAGTACACTATTATACATAATAAGGAGTTGGATGGAATGATCTCGGTCCTCAAGAAAATGCGAGGCCAGTCCAGGTGGCTACTGCCCCAAAGACCACGCCTCCTGCGACCGCTGTTAATTTCCCGCCTTTCCCCTTCCCCCTCGTACTCCTCTTTTCTTCCTCGAGGAACTTTTCCGCCAAGAGATCAACCGCCCCCTCCTCGGAGCCAAGGACGACCCATTTTTTATTGTCCTCCCGGCTCGGAAGAATGCGGACATGGAATCCGATTTTTTCCGCGTCACTCTGCACGTTGTCCAGATCCGCGAGTGGGAGGGAGACTAACGTAGCGGGTGCGGTGCTGGAGGAATGACTGAGCTGTTGTAAAAACAAGGAGCGTTGCTCGAAGCTCATCGAACGACTGAGTGGTTTTGTTTTTATGACGTCGGAGTCGGGAAGTAGATAAACTGTCTCGTTCACATCGAGGGCCGAGCCACCGATGCCTTGGTCAGTGACTGGCTCCGTGACCGTAAGACTGGCCGTAGGAGTAGAAAGCGTGCAAGGCATGCGACGAGACAGCGGGGGAACCGTGTTGTTAGACAGCGGCTGCGTCTTTACTTCCATAGGCTCTTCCTTGCGACCATCCAGCGGGTCGGCGTCATCCAGGGTCTTCTGCCACTTCAACACGTGTGCCACCTTATCCTGCGGCGAGACGGCGTCGCTGACCATGCCAGGCTGAAGCAACTGCTCCACCAAGTGGGAGTCAGTCGGATTCAGGGAGGCGAGAGTCTGCTCCGGTACGAGGGCGAACCGCACCGATAGCCTCCGCTTCCCTGGGCGTGGCATGGACGCGCGTCCGCTCTCCTCTGTCGGACTAACTATTTGGAGGGAGGAGAGTTCTTCCAGGATCCCATCGTCCACTGCAGGCGCGAGCTGCGACGCCCTGGAAGCGGGTTTGCTGGCAGAAGGGAATGTGCTGGCAGGACTCGGATCTGACGCGTCAACGTAAGGACAACCGGAACGAGGGTGCCCTGCACGGGGGCGGTGGCACTTGGTGCAATGGGGTGTACGGCGCGTACTGGCGCTCGGAGGTGTTACTAGACCGTCCGAACCAGTACTCACGCGTGGCTTGGCAGGCGTTGATGGGGCAGAGGAGCGTGTCGCTGGAGCCATGACGGAATCTTGCAAGTGAAAGT
>JBBPSC010000801.1:0-13938 GCA_038093395.1 Baorangia bicolor
TGTACCCCAGTTTGCCGGCGTAGGTGCCTTCTTCGTGATATCCGCAGGGATGTTTGCGCGGGCAAAGTGCCACATCGACATGCCAGCCGTCGTGTCCCACAGAAGCGCGTAGACACCTCCCTGGGCACCATTGAACCCATAACCGAACGAAGTAGTGTTAACGTCAGAGATGCCACACCCAGCATCGGCAGTCGGTGTGCTATAGCAATTCGAGCCGAGAAGGTTGCCAGTGAACGCGTTAGGCGTGGTGCTGGTCGCTTTGGTGAGGGTGCAAGCATTCGATGTTCCACTGTGGAGAGTCATCTGATTGTTAGCCTGATTGTTGACACCTTCCACGATGTCGATTTCTCCGGCCATAGGCCAGTTGGGTCCATTGGTCTGCAATCAACAGAGCTTCAGCTGGAGGGTTTATCCAAACTATGGATAAACGACGAACCCAAAAGCTGGGCCATGTGCCACAGCCAACCGGCATAGCAGCGGCATCCAGAATAAATAGACCACCGGTGTAGTTTTTGTTCGACGTGATGCGAACACTGCCATTGAATATTGATCAATTAATCAATACACGCCGCAGTGAACGCAACCCCTCACGAATTGCGGTTGCCGCCAGCGGCGACGGTACTCGTGGAATCGACGGCAAGGACAGTGGAGTTATCGCAATCATCCACATATGCAAGTCCCTTGGACGTTGCATCCTGCATGCTCAGGTAGTTCACATTACCATTCGTAGGGTCTGCGCCGGTAAAGAATGACCATTGCCTAGAAAGGGTCAGATCACGAGTGATATGGTACATGCAGAACAGATATGTACGTGAAGAAATCTTCAGCTTGATAAAAGTCTTCGAGGGTGTATGTCTTGTTAGGACTTGAACGGGCGACGTTGCGGTGGCGAGATCTTGAGACGGTTCTATGAGCACCAACCAGGGTGCCGAACGGAATGGCGACTAAAAGGCTGATGAAAAGAGCGTGCATTGTAATGCTTGTCAACGATGAAAGGAATGAACCTGGATGAATGACAGAGTGTTGCAGGGAAGGACGAGGAACCAGGAATGAAACTGGCCGTCACTTATGTTAGTTTTTGAGACAACCAGTGCCACCGTTGACACGCGACGGTGGGCTCTAGAACCTTTTGGGAGCGGTGTGGTGGCCACCGCTTGCCTTGTGCCATTAATATATAAGCGTGATGGGGACAAACGTTATTGTGCCTCACAAAAGGGGCTCGCGGAGAAAACATACCAGTACAATGAGGTTCCATTCAAGTTATCCGCCAACTCGGCTCACCGGGTCATGTAATTTCGACCACAGACTGCAGTTCCGCTGCTGATCCAGGTAGCTGATACCCATATCCGAAATCGTCGTTCAACCAAAATTGTGTTGAACAAAGCGGTTGTGGGTAACCGTTGTCCCCATTGGCATCACGTACCTTTCCAAGCAGTGCCGCTACCCACGAGTGGCTATGGATAGCACGCATTTTCCAGCTTCATCTAGAGAACAGCCCGGACCATGAAATGGCGGCGGGTTCTAACTTCTCCCGGACGAGCAGAGAGGCAACTTCCTCTCGACTTTGGATATGATAGCACTGAATCCTGGCGGTAGCACTGGCAGGGTCAGTGGTGGATCAAAGTTACGATTCCGATTTATCTCACGATTCCCTTTTTCGTTACAATAGCCAATAGCCAAATTAGCTGCGCTTTTCGTCCCTTGAAGCGAGAAAGGTTAGAACGTCTCGAAAGAGCCAACTGCGCATTTATTATAATCGTTCTTCCGTAAGTTGGTCCATTCACACACCTGGATTCTGCATGGAGTTCCAAGCCTCGTTTCAACACTGCCGCACATGTGGTGTTTCGTCGAAGTTTCAGTCATGATCTTACCTTTCGACTATCGCGTGCTCGAACACACAGCGCAACAACTTGGATCATGACATCTCGAGTCGGCTACTATCGCCCCGTGGATCCGAGTCATTCCATTGCAACACGGTCATCTCGCACTCTTTCCTGTGCACTTCTTTACAGGGTCGAGCGTCCTTGCCAATCTGCGATTTTCCCGTCGACACCCTTGGCAACGAAGCTTGAGGAGCTTCAGCTTCATTCCCCGTTCGACATAAACCCTCGTCGCTCCTTGCTACTTGGCGTGAACAAGGTCGTTGATCGCCATACTAAACGCCCCCGGCGATCTTAACATCGTGCATCTGATTCCATTTCTCGCAGCATGCTAGATTACGGTAAGATGAACGAAAGTCACGGAACACGTGTGAGCGGTCATTGAAGGTCTGTACACGCCGGTCCATACAAACCAAAGGTACACAGGACTACTATGTTCGATCTCAGCGTCTTCGCAGTCCTCCGTTTCCCCGTCACTTACATCACGGAACAAATAACAAAAATCTGCGTTGCACTTTGTTGTACACAAAGGACTCGTTGCGTAGGTAACATGCGAGTACTTCGACTTGAACCCTGAAAAACGAAGCATTAAAGAGAAGGCAATTTTCTGAAAGGTAATCCGGCCGGCAATAAGGATACAATATCATTGCGGTTCGATGACTGTCCTTGATGCGCTGTGTAGTATTAATTAAACGCATAAATCCGCGTGACCCGCACACGACGGCACAATCATTTATTGATACACGGCGACGTAGTTGATCACCCATTTGGCATCTCGAGGGCGACGTCAGCAAAGACGACAATGAGACAAAAATCGACTCCCAACTCACCGACAAAGTTGGTCGTGTTCGCAACCATCTCAGAACACGTTCCGGGGCAGCCAGAATTGCCATACGCATTTCCAGCCCAGCTGCCACAGACGGTAGTATCGATAATCATTGAGTGATCATAGAAATTGTCGGCAATGTCGCACGTCGCAGCACTCCAAAAGCCTGCTGGCGTGCCCCAATTTGCAGGCGTAGGCTTTTGGTTGTTGATGTCCGCAGGGATGTTTGCGCGGGCAAAGTGCCACATCGACATGCCAGCCGTCGTGTCCCACAGAAAGGCAAAGACACCTCCTTGGGCATTATTAAACCCATAACCAAACGAGCGCGTGTCGGTGTCAAGGACAGAGCATCCAGCATCGGCCGTCGCTGTACTGTAGCATTTCGTGCCGAGGACATGACCAGTGAACGTTCCCTTGCTGGTCGTCAAATTGAGCGTGCAGGGATTCGATGTCCCACTGTGGAGTGTCATCTGATTGTTCACCTGATTGTTGATGCCCTCCACGATGTCGATCTCTCCAGCCATGGGCCAGTTAGGTCCATTAGTCTGCAGTCATCAGCAATTTAGTTGTGTCGTTTGTCCAAACGAAAGGGTGAACCACGAACCCAGAAGCTGGGCCACGTACCACAGCCAACCGGCATCGCAGTCGCATCCAGAATGAACAAACCACCTGTGTACGCATTGTTTGACGTGATCCGAACACTGCCAATATCGATCAATCGATCAGAAAAGGGCGCAGTGGACGCAATGCCTCACGAATTGCGATTTCCGCCAGCGGGGACGGTACTCGTGGAGTCTACGGCAAGGACAAGGGAATTATCCGTGCTGTCTACGTATGCAAGCCCTTTGGACATTGCATCCTGCATGCTCAGGTAATTCACATTGCCACTCGTAGGATCGGCGCCGGTAAAGAACGACCATCCTCTGGAAAAGGTCAGATCGCGAGCGACATGGTGTAAGCCAAACAGATACGTACGAGAAGAAACTCCCACCCTGATACCAATCTTTGAGGGCATATGTCTTGGTCGAACTCCGGCGGTCGACCTCGTCACGAGATCTTGGCGCGATGCCCCGAGCACCGACCAGAGCGCCCAACAGAATCGCGGCCAAGAGGCTAACGAAACGAGCGTACATTGGAAGGCTCGTCGATGACAAAAAGAAGGACCCTAGATGAGAGACACTGGGTTATAGAGAAGGACGAGGAAACCAAGAATGAAATCGGGTACCATTTATATCGATTTTCTATAGAACGTTCACCCACACGACGGCGGGCTCCATTCAAACCTGTCGTGAACCGGCGTTGTACCATGGGTCGTTAATATTAGGGCATAGGGGAGATAGGATCATTTCGCATCATGAAGAATTAAAAACAGGACAGAGGGACATACATACATGGTTCGAATGAATCGCTTGAAACGTTCACCTCGGAGTATCCACCAGTTCGGGTGGAGGGCTAGGCCAGGCTATTTTCAACCGCAACCTGCAGCTATGCGGCCGAGCCAGACACCGTAGGTGGTGCCCATGCCAGGCCTTGTTGGCGTTCGAGCCTGTTCACTGAGGCCGAGTCTACATCATGATTGAATAACAACATGGTTGTAAGCACTGTTTCAGATATGAGTCTTTCCGAGTCGCCGCCACGCCACTTGCACCAACCACAAGTATCTCCGAATGGGAGACACAGCTGGAGACGTGTCACTTCCTCTTCAGTTGGTTTTTGATCCAGCCGATGGCCCACACATCGGGTTCATGACTCCCTTTTTTGTCACAGCTCCACCACAGATAACAAAGGCCTAGACGCAGTCATCAATGTGCGCCGAACGGTTATGAACGTCGACTAAATCCACGGCGCATGCGTTCGACAACGTCACCGTCACTTCATATACCTGCAATGAGCTTCAGGCTATAATATTAATATCCTATATATCCCTCAGGCTGCCACCTACACCCGGCGCCGGCCGCGGATATATCATCTTTCTGGTCACGGTCTTACCTTTTCCTCGGGATCAAAGAGTCGCAGGGAAGACGAGTCGTTTCTTCTTCCACTGTGACCTCGCGGGGACTTTGCAACCTCGTGCATACTTGCAACTTTACGCCGAAACCCCTCATCCCAGGTATAACCACCCGCAGCGTCAATTCGGCGTTTGACGTGGCACCCCCACCCCACCGAATTCCAGGGTTGCAGATCAGAACTGGGGCCAACTTGGGTAATATTATGCTTCACTTTTTCGGTCCGATGGTGGTTAGTCGGAGATGAGAGCACATGTACCAACCCTCTCATGATTCGTCGCCACCTTGCCACAAGACAAAAAAGTGAAATCTATTGCAGCATCACGTCGTACCAAGAAGCACACCCAATTCCTTTCCGGTATTGACTAGTTACTAAACCGCGTCGTGAGTCGGCGATTCAGCGGAAACGACTGATCATAGACGTACCGTGATGACCGTAGGTTCGTCCCGTTGCAGGAACTCCTTGAGCTTCGTGATCTCTAATGCCACTTCGATGAGACCCTTGAGACCCTCTGCAGTGTCCCTGCTTAGCTCCTTCTCCCCCGCATCTGGTCCGACGTATCGTTCGACATACATCCTGACCGTGGCGCCTGCGCTGCCCGTACCGCTGAGCCGGAACACCACCCTCGAGCCATCATCGAACAACACGACCTGGCCCTGGTTCGCACTGACGCTCTTGTCGATCGGATCGGTGTACGAGAAGTTCGAAACAGAGGCAATCTTATAATCTTGGCCCGTGCTCTTTGAGTGATGGGTCGTGTTTGCGAACGAGGAGGTCTTGATCGCGTCGTTCAGACGCGTGACCAACTTGCCTGCACCTTCCGAGGAAACTTCTTCGTAGTCATAGCGGCTGAAGAATGAACGGCCGTAGACGGCGTAGTGTTTCTGGAGAAGTTCATTAATGCCAATGACCTTGTTAGGAGACTCCTTGTTGGCGGCCGCAAGAATGTTCAACCACGCTTCCGGTCTAGATGTAAGCTACTGCCGAAACACGGAACGGGTCATACTCACCGACAATTGCCCACAGTCCGTCCTTTTCACGGATGTGGTCTGAGCCCGTTCCGAAAGATTCCTCTCCGCAGATAGAGAGGCGTCCTGCGTCCATCAAATTTCCAAAGAACTTCCAGCCTATTCAGAGAATTCGATGAAGCAAGTGAGTGTATGGCAACTAAATGACCTACCAGTAGGCACCTCGAAATATTCGAGACCCTTTTTCTGTGCAACAAGATCGATGGCCTTGCCAGTCGGCATGCTACGCGCCAGACCTTTCACGCCTCCCTTTTTGAAGTAAGGAATGACGTGTGCCCAGTCCGCGATGATAGCGACGGAGTCTGACGGGGTGACGAACGCCCCCTTGCCGTAGATCATGTTTCTGTCGCCATCACCGTCACTCGCAGCACCGAACTGGATACCGTTCTTCTCCACAACCTCGACAAGCGAATGTGCATAAGTCAAGTTCGGATCAGGGTGTCCTCCACCAAAGTCTGGCAACGGGACACAGTTCTGGATCGCAGCCCCGGGGAGACCCAGCTCCTCGATGAAAATAGCACGCGCGTAGGGACCGGTGACACCATGCAGACCGTCAAACAGGACGCGGAACGACTCTGCATTGTTGTGGAGGAACGCTTTGATGAGGGCAAAATCAAAGATCTCCTTTAACAAGATGACGTAATCCGCAACGGAGTCGATGATCTGCACTTGAGAGGGTCCGTAGGTAGTCTCGCAGATCTTTGAGAGATCGACCTAGAGCGCGTGTAGCGTGAGGTCAGTACGACGACCGGCAGCGAGGTAAACCGACGTACGGACGCAGCCTCGATGACCCTGTATCTCACAATCGACTTGGTGACTCCGTAAATCTTGTTCGTCACGTTCTCGGATGCAGGTCCACCGTTGGACACGTTGTACTTGATCCCAAAGTCATTGTCGGGACCACCGGGGTTGTGGCTCGCCGTGAGGAGGATACCGCCGTCGGCCTTGTACTTTCGGATCACGTTGGACGCGGCGGGGGTGGATAAGATCGAGTCCTTGCCGACGATGAACTTTTTGACGCCATTGGCGGAACCGATCTTTAGGATGGTCTGGACGGTCTCCGGGGAGAAGTAACGACCATCGCCTCCGACGACGAGCGTCGTACCCTGTGCGTCGATCGAATCGAAGATGGACTGGACAAAGTTTTCGGTGTAGTGCTACAAGAGAGAGTATGTGTGCTTGAGCGCTCAACTGAACAAGTCTATCGCGTACGGGTTGTTGGAACACCTTGACCCTATGGCCCGTTCAATCAGAAAGATTCGAGAGAGAACCGCTGGTGAGACTGTACAGACCTCTTCCTCAGCCCCGACGTGCCGGGTTTCTGACCCTCGAAGGGTTTGGTGGGTATTTCCTTGACTTGATAATGAGCCATCGTTGTACCGAGTTGAACACGGCGGACCCGAAATCCACCCGATCGACCAACTTTTATTGGTATCCTTCGATCACACGTGACGAGTCCCCGTCCATACCCGCAACGATCAAGTATTGCGACGCAGCCCGAGTTTATCTAGAGCTTCCCCTTTCACCGTCCTCGCCAAAGACCTCTGTGAATGCTTTCGCCAGATGTGGTATCATGTCCTGAGAGACCAGCCCACGGCCCTCCGCCTGGAACGCCTTTTTGCTGCTCGTACGTGTGACGATACTCCCACCGATCGCGGCCAAGATAGGGAGCCTCGACACCGGAAGAGCGTGATCCCTATCGAACATCAGGTCAGAGAGGCGGACCAACAACTTGGACACGCCAGCACAACGCACCCATACGCCCCTTGCTCGTAACACTTGCCCCACGCCAACATCGTGCCCACACACCCACTCAACACGTCCCCCTGTCCCCCACACCGCTTCAGCCCACCCTCGACATCCACCTCCACCACCTCCTTCACCTTTTCCCCTTCCTCCCCCTCCTCCACCCTCACCCCACTCGCATCCAAACCCACCTCCCCCGTCGTATCCCTCGCAATCACATCCTTTGCCCCCTTCTCCAACACAACCACCCCCCCAAGGGACCTCGACACCGCCGCCGCCCGCTCCTCCCCCGGCACATCCCCCACCCCCGTCTGCTCGCTCAGCCGCTTAAACTCGACCACATTCGGCGTCAACACCGCCCGTCGGTACCCCCGCACGAGCGACAGCTCCTGGCCGACCATCCAGAGCGCGTCAGCGTCGAGGACGACGAACATGGCGCGCCCGCGCGCGAGGCCGAGCGCGGTGCGGGCGTAGTGCTGCATGTAGGCTTCGCGGCCGAGGCCCGGGCCGAGGACGAGGACGTGTAGCCGTCCGAGGATCGCGTCGATCTCTTTCTTCACTCTGTCTTGTGGACTGTGTAGGGCGCGGGGCGTGAGAATGTGTCAGTGAGAGCAAGGTAAGAGGGGGACGTACGCATCTTCGAGGAGGATAGGGTGGACGATCAAGTCGGGCGAGTAGGACTTGATCGCTTGGGCTGCGGTCGGCGCACAGATGACGTGCGAGAGGTCAGCGCCCTGCGTTGGGATCGTCAGGCATGTCAGCGTTTGTTTCTTATATGTAGACGAGCATACCAAGCGAAGCGCGGACATGGCTGCAAAGAACGGCGCGCCAGTGTAGCTATGTCATCGTGAATCGCACGAAGCGACGAATGAGGGGATGACGAACTCGAGAGCCCCTCCCAGGACGCCCACCCTGCCTGCATACCTGTTTTGATCTCACGAGCCCACCAACATGGACGACGACGCACCTGACTGGCCTTTATGCAGGGTCCCATTGAGAGGCGGAATGATTTGCTTTATTTGATCAATGATTACTTTTGGGACGGGCATGTTGACTATTGGAGAGGGATAATTACATGGAGCGCGGAATAATCAAGGCCAATAGGATATCGAGAGGGAGGCGAGTGGTACAACATGTATCTACACGGGCGTTAGCCGGCGCTACCAGTACCACGACATTACCCATCCAACAACGGGCGAGAACACAGAGAGACAACGGGTAGACGCAAAACACTATTAAACTTTGAATTTGTAGCGTAAAAGAAGGACGACTTCAACGTGGGTTAAAAGAATAAAACTTGCACGTGGCGATCCTACTAGAGAAAAGAAAAGTCCAAGGGGTAATATGTACTATGCAATGAAGACAACAAGCTGAGCGACCCAAGCAAGGGTCAATAATTCCAAAATATAAGTAAAAGCGGTCGAGCCATCACGAGGTTGGGACGCCAGTTGGAGCACCACTATGCCAGAAATAACCCAAAAAGGCCCCGGCGTTGGACATTATTTCCACAGCACGACCGACAAGGGTGCCTTGCTGGCCATCGTCTCCGTTTCGGGTGGGACTCCTAGAACTACTGGAAGGTCTTCGTTCGTGGCGAACGATGGATGGGTGGGGACACGACGACTTGGAGGGAGAGGGTGGCGAGCGCATGGAAAGAACTGGCGAGTTGGTGGGTGTAGGTTGACGCGAGATGGATTCCTGTTCCTCTCGCGCGTAACTGGGGGAAATGGGTATCGTTGTGGACGGCGCCTCGGTGTAGCTCGTCTGAGTAATCGGCTTAGCGTCAAGTACCAGACGTGGTGGTAAGCGGACGGTGGATGTCGGGACAACGGTGATTGTGGAAGATCCGGACGAAGAGGATCCGGAGGTGGACTTCTCTCGCACCTCCGGAACAAGCTGCTGCTGCTCCATGACAGCGCGCGTAGCAGCATGCGGATCCTCGGGACTCAAACTTGAATTAGATCCAGAGCCTGACTGCGAGCCGGATCTTCGCGTGCCCCGATCCCGTCCTCTCTCCGAGGTCCGTCTGCCCTCCCTTTCAACTTTCGTATCGCGCTCCCGATCTCTCACACCAACACTGCCTATGCCGAGCCCAACATTTCCCTCGGGGCTCAAGTTGCCAAGCGGACTGCCAGTATTGAGGCTTTCTCGATCCGAAAACGACGACGTGCGTGTGATACTGCGGCCACGGGGCTGTTCAACCTGTGCCTGGGAAGACAATGATGGGGAAGACGCCGAGCGGCCTCGTAAGGGACCGGGATCTGATGGAGCAAGAAAGGCGCCGCCAGTACCCTGGGCAGGTGCGTTGGCACGAGAAACAACAGTAGTCGAACTCGAGGGGGCGGCGTTGGTCGATGTAGTGATGGCATTTGGCGAAGGGGTGCGGGAACGCGACCTACTTCGGGATCTCGAATGTGACCTCGATCGCGGGGTGTTTGGGCGGCCATCAGGAGAGCTGACGATGACTTCAGGACCGGCTGGACTCTGTTCAATTGTGGGAGCCTCTGCGGGTCGTGGTATGCGAGTGGTCTTGGGACCAACACCTGGGCCAAGAAGTTGTATAGGGTCGGCCGAATCCAAATTTTGCTCCTGTTGAACGACTGTCACAAGAGGAGTTGTGGGCGGATCAAACAGCTGCGGCTGGTGTGTCAGGCTGGCCTCGTATGCTACTGCCTGATCGATCATGTCCTCGCTCCCCTCCGTCGCCGAGTAAACATACGATGGGGGTACGTAGACGAGCTCCACAGGGGAATCATGTGCGCCATAAGGGGACCAGTCCTTGGGATTATGGGGATCACGAGCGCGACGGGGGTACGAGGGGAGACGTGGGAGTGGGAGTGAGTAGGGGGAATGGTCGTCTTCGTCGTCAGTCTTCGTTTTGAGGACGGTGGGGGCAATGAGGGCAATGGTGACCAATTCTTTGTCAGTGCTTTGGGAGCGCATGATGAAACCGTTGGTGCCACGGATACGCTGAGCGGCGGTCGTGTGGGATCGAGTGGTGGGTGGACGCGAGCGGGAGGACGAGGAGGAGGTGGACGAGGGAGAGTGGGAAGGAGAGCGAGGGATGGCAGAGGGAACAGAGGCGGCATGGCGGACACGGACTTCAAGAACGTCGTCATCGTCCTCTTCCGATGTGGACGAGGAGGTGGGGGATACGTTGTGAGGAGGGGGGGAGTGGTGGGGAGGGTGGGGAGGGGCTATCTGGGGATAGGATGGTGGGGCGGGGCGGCGGTTGTCGTGGTCGTCGTCAAAGAGTATCTCGTCCGCCTCGTCGACGATGCCGTCCTCCGAGTCCTCGTCATAGCTGGAGGGGGCAGAGATGAGCGTAGTTATTTGAGAGCGAGGAATGAAGACAGACCCGTCGTCTTCGAGGGGATAAGGATGTGACCTGGAGTAGAGCGGGCGCCTCTTTTTTGGTTTGTCGATGGCGATGCACTGCTCCACAAACGTGTTGAAGCTGATGTGCTTACGTTTCTGTCCGGGAACAACGGAAGAAGGCGGCGATTCGGATTGGAGAAGACTCGACGCCGGCATCTCCTCCACGACATTCGGCGCCACGCGAGGCGGAGAATCCCGTCGAAATGCGCGATTCGGACCCCACCGCGTGATGTGGGTGTCGCTCTTGGTATGCATCAGGGACGGACGAATCAGCTTGTGCGTCGAACCCGGATCACCGTCCGACATGATCTGTGGTTCATCCTCCTCCTCAGAGTCAGGCGGGCTAAACATTGGCGAAAGGGGGAACTCCGAGGTCAGCAGCTCGCAGATGGATCGGTGTTTCAGGATGGGTTTCCGCACGGTGCCTGTCGAGCTGTCGAGCGTGGGTGACGGGGACGAGGGCAGGTCGAGCGCAGCCGCAGCACTGGGAGACGGCCTTGGTGTCGGATCTGCCGTATGCAGAGGACCGTAGAGCCAGGTGACATCAGAGTCTTTGAGCCTGTATACCAGTGTGAGCATCTCGGTGGGGTCGCGATCAAAATCATCCAGCCGAGGCTCAAAATCGGGGCTCAAAGATCTCGACGATCAAAAAGGGGCGGGGAGAAAGGGGACTGACCAGTTGAGTGTCTCTGGAGAGATGGTTTTTAGGCCATTCCTCTGTTTCCACCAGGTACGCCAAGAGGCGTTTTCGAGACGGATACCGTTGGCGATTTCGTGCTTGAGACGGGTCATGTTGCGCCAGGAGCGCCAAACGTCCTCCTCGCGCCAGTCATGGGAGAGATAGTCGACCTGACCGCGGGGAAGGTCCGACAAGACAGAGTCGTCCGGTATGTTGTTTACTGAGCCAAGCAGGACGGGCAGATAGGTGGCCATCAGGAGAGCGGAGCTCACCCGAATCGTCGTTGTGGGGAGATAAAGCGCGTCGAGAGGCACGTGAGAGGGAAAAAAGGAGGTGCTTGCTTTGACCTCTTTGCAGCGAGACAGGAAAAAGCGAAAGCACTGGGAGGGACGTTGAAGTGACGGTAGGTATGGGAAACGGAAGAGACGTGGGGTGTGCAAGGAGATTAAAAAAGGACGGGACAGTGCAAGGTCCGGGCCTGACCCAGAATGTTACACGTGCAACTATTAGAAGGACACAGCTAGCATCACTATGCGGGGCAGACTGTGTGGAGGAAATGAACGAAAAAAAAAAAAAAAAACCCCCAATTGTCCTCCCAACAATCAGATGGATCGATTTTATGTTGCAAATGTCACGTGGATATACAGCAAGAGTATTGGCAGCGGTGTAGCTCAAGTTCACTACGATGGCCATGTCCAGTCCCAATCCCTGGGCAGACACACCGCTCAGCATTTCTCCGGCCGTTCAGGGGTTGTCCTTGCCAGACGCTGTAGACGAGTCCGACGTCCTCGGCGCTCCCAGTGCTTGGGCAGATGCACAGGGCCATCCCCCACCACCCCGGCCAGAGTCGCACCAGAGCATCCGCGGCCATTCGCGCTCCAGCACCGCCCACGATCTCTCTCGCCCGAGTTCTCCAGGTCCGCAGTCATCCGTCTCTTCCCCCGCGTTCCCTTCCTTTGCCGCCATCGCGCGCTCCTTTGCCATCCCAAGCGTCGTCCGACCACGAACACGCCCCCTATCGATGGACTCTGCAAAGCCGATACCCACTCCATCCCCGACCACAATCGATTCCTTTGCCGCACAGCAACAGCCTTCCCAACTCAATCTTCCCTCTCCTCTGTCTAAACCACTCCCACTCCCGTCTGACACCACCCCGTCCCCTCACTCTGCGCCTACCACCCGATCCCCAACACCACCCACCGCGAATGATAACGCGACACCTCACAGCGATAAAGACCCACAGTTTGACTTTCAAACATTTCTCGACCAGATGAAGTCCCGCGGCGCAGAACCCGTCGCAAAGTACCTGAGATCGCAAGTCCTCTTTCCCCGTCCCTCGTACCGCTAACAATCCGCGCCTCCAGTTTTCTCAGCAACTTTGCAAAGAGAACCTTCACCGTCAACGATCAAGTCAAGGTCATCAACGATTTCTTGAATGTACGAACATGCGACTACGATCCCACTTGATTCAGCTCAATCGTGCCATTTCTTCAGTTCATCGCTACAAAGATGAGAGAATCCGACGTTTGGCGAAACACTTCCGACGCAGAATTCGAGAATGCGATGGAAGGCATAGAGAAACTGGTCATGAATAAGCTCTACGACTTGTTCGTCGCTTTACACACTCACCTTGGCACCTCTCATTCACTCCATCTTGCAGCACGTTCACGCCTTGCCTCCCGCTACTAACCCCTCCGCGGCCCGTAACTGCAGACGATCTCGAACGGGATCGAATCCTGGCACAGAGAATCAGCTTGTTCCATTGGATCAAACCTTCCCACCTCGACGTACCTGAGCTAGAGACTAAAGAACCAGGCATTGCAGGGTTTCTCGAATTCGCCCAACAAGGTTTTTCATCTTATCCTCCACCTTTCCTCCGCCTGACCATTCCTCACAAAGAATTATGTAAAGTGAACCACTACAAGGCACCGAGGGACAAATTGATCTGCATCCTGAATTGCTGCAAGGTCATATTTGGTTAGTCCTTCACCATATCACCGTACCTGCGAGTCACTGACGACCAATTCGATGGCAAGGTCTTCTCCGTCACTTGCGAAAAGACGAAGGAGCAGACTCGTTTGTCCCTGTCCTCATCTTCGTGGTCCTCAAAGCAAATCCGGCCCACCTGCTTTCTAACGTGGAGTATGCGTGCTCTCCCATTCCGGCTCGATGCGCTCGTTAACACTGTGCCGCGATAGATTCATAAATCGCTTCCGAAACCCCGCGAAGCTGCAAAGCGAGACAGGCTATTACCTGTCAAGTCTCGTGAGTATGGATAGTTTGGGCGAACCCTGAATCCGTTTACAAGCCGGATCCGGTGTAGATGGGAGCAATTTCATTCATCGAGACAATGGACCACACATCTGTTTCAAATATCACTCAACAGGAATTTGA
>JBBPSC010000802.1:0-13922 GCA_038093395.1 Baorangia bicolor
CTGTCTCCCTTTGTTTTCCCCGCGCTGTATTCATTAATCGGTCGGGTCCTGTCGGCATGTGCGCCACGACGACCCACCTCGACTCGACTTCCTTCAGCAGTTTCCAAGCCAGGTGTCGCTTTCATACCTTGGGCTAAACGATCTTTTGTGACTTTTAGCGCTAGAGTGGCAGCAGCTCGAGACCCGCTAGGGAGTTTGAGGTCGGTACCCGCGTGTGAGCGTCATCCAGATAAACAACGCAACGGTCTAGCCGCTGAGCAAGTAGTGATGATACCAGGGCCCGTTCAGTACCATCTTTCGTGAGCACCATCAACTCGTCATCCTCGTTGTCTAAACGAAATCTGGAGAACTGTCGAGCTCCAGGCTGGTTTCAGAGTGCCAGCCTGGGTTTCGTCTTGTTCAGATTAATATAGTGACAAATCTATTGCGTCGCGAATTCATGTTTCATTGCCCCGGATTCTACTAGTACCTTGGTATTTTCTTTCCACTCCCACAATGATCTATCGACGTCGTACCGATTACATCCAGGTACTAGGAACCGTATTTGGACGACAACACGCATGCTCCACGGTTCGATGCGAGTCACCTTTCTAGCAAAACGCGTAGCCGATCGTCGGCAAGTCGTAGACTAATCCAAACCAGTTGAAACTTGCAACCTCGCAGTACGTCGGACGACTCGACCGTCCCTTATGATAAGATCTCCTGCTGACCGCGAAGACGCTATACCCATCTAGACACATGCATCTTTGATCCCACAGACATTCAAGGTTCGCGATATTGGACTGCAACATGGACACGGTCGGGACTCGGGAAACGACAACGACCTTTGAAAGCCCAATTCAGACCCACCTTACTTGGCGTCGGGAGCGAAAAATCCTCGATAAAGATATTAGGATCTGGCGGCAAGTTGGTATCAAAGTAGCCACCCGCGTCGATCAAGGCTCCTCTGGCCTGACCTACCGCACTCAGGGTCGCTGATGGTGGCTCCAGTAATCCCAATCCCAGACAGATGAATGGCCAGGCATTCATGTTCCTCTTGTACACTGATGCTCCAGTTCCTTTTGTCACCCTCATTGCCAGAGAATGCCAAACAGCGAGTGTCGAACACGACAGATCTAACATGCGTGACCCCAGTCCAACCGACTCCAACGACACAACTGTCGAGGATAGAGCCAACGAAAACCGACGAGTGCACAAATGAGCGCGAAAATGGCAGCCAGAATCAGGAAAGAACATGTACTCTGCAACGTCTCTCGGATTCATCGAGTTCATGCTGCGTCGGAACGGCTTCGTATATGAGACAAGAAACAGCACGGTTACGAAAATTGACTAGGTCAACCACTTGAGTGCGTCTCTATTGTCAAACCCCACCAAGCTCACACATCCCCTGATATCGTGGACCGGTTGGGATCCGAAGACGTCACTGCTTCCTACCATGACGACCACCATCTGATAAGCCCATAACAGCTGCACCTGCATTAACTGTGAAACCTACCCCTCGTGCGGCAAAGGCTTCTCCACGTTGTTTGTTGATCTTGGTATTCTCAGACACTGGTGAACTCGAGCTCTTGAGCAGGTCCACGCTGATATTGTGCACCGTCGCTCGAATATATACCCTGACGTTCAAGTTCGCAAGAACGGTGTTACAATAGACCGGGCAAAGTGCACTGGCGAACACAACGTATAGCAAATTTGATGGGAAGGCTTGCAACTGTAGTGTGTGGGTCAGGAAATACCGCGGACAAGCGTGCCGGGGACGAACGACACGCACGAGGATGATGGTCAAGAGAGCGAATGTGGCCGGCCAGATACCCGTATTTACTGCGAACACGGTAAGGCGTTGTAGAATATGTGCCGTACTTGCGGACCGAAATTCGTGATCAGACGCATTCCCGAATCAGTGACACGGTACGGAGCCATGCGCGCTTACCTTGTAAAGCCAGTGGGGGTCCGCTCACGAAAAAGTAAGAACGTCATGAAAATAGCAATCAAGACATCCTCCCCAGCCGCGACAGAGAGTTGCAAGGTGAGTAGGGTCTGTGCAGAAGATATTGAGGTCTTTGATTCAGAACATAATGCATGTCCCTACCGTAAGTAATTCGCCACTGAGCACAGTGGTGTCAACGGCGTGTACACTGGAGGCGATTAGGAAGTGCCCTTAGCGATTGCGGTCCAGGGAAAGGAACATCCGAACGAACCCATTCGCACTATACAACGCTTTTGCGAAATAAACTAAGGATGTAATCATCAGCGTTCACTCACGACTGGGCGCAACGGATGATAACATACTAGTAATAGGCACTGATATCAAGAAAGGATCTTGTCAGACTTCAGTCCCCGATGCTTATAAAGTTCTTACCAAGCTGGAGGATTGCTAGCATAACCTACACTCGGGGTTTGAGTGAAACTCAGATTTGTCATCCATACAGACTACTCACCCATATGAGCGGTGTAACAATCTTCTTCCCGCTGACTGAGCGGCCGTGAGTAAATAGGACAAGGATTCGAAGGTAGAGACGCACAAACATAGATCCGATGCACGAGAAAACCTTGTGTAAGCACTGCGACTAGGGCCTGGAAAATATCAGCACTCATTCCGGGGATAAAGCTAAATGGTTACCGTCGGGAGCCCCTGTAACTACAACTTGTTGGTGGACTTTCTAAGGAAATTATGAATAGAACTCACGATGAACTCCCTAGGAAGGCGATAGAGTCGTGAAAAATGTTCCTGAAAACAATGACTTACGGAATTGCAGTCAGAAATGACATTGGGTCCACCAGACCTGCAATAATATATTTGTACGCTATGAGGCACAAGATGAACGATTGGTCTGAATGTTGTGCCTGTCAAGAAACGAACCTCCAGCAACAGCCAATGCTTCATGAATCGTATTGAGCCCCCTGCCACGAAGCATTTGGGATGTCGAAAACCGAAGCAACATGAGTTTTACCATATAACAGCCACCTGGGAGGGACGGTCACGTTGTCATGCTGTACTTGTTCACAACTTGACTTACGAAGATCTTTACGCGCAAAAGGTCGTCCTGATAGCTGGAACAAAGACATGGCAAAATGACGAACGCGTACAAGGATCGTGAACCTTACTGAATATAATAGAAGAATCTGTCGGAGTAGTGAGAATGCACCTTGTCCCATCATGCGACACACTTTGGAGTGGACAACACTCACGTTTGCATGCATGTGACACCGTAAAACAGGGTCGTCAGGATAGCAGAAAAATAGACCGAACCGTACACTGGTCCAAGTAGTGGTCCAAGTTCGGAGTTGGTTGACATGACACTTATCGGCTCAACTCTGCCTTCAGTTAGCAAGGAACAGGAGACTGAGGTGAAAACAGAGCGGCAGTCAGTTCGCGCATATATATACCCAAGGGAATCGCGTAGCGACTGAACCAATAGTGGGGCCCGCGCAAGGGCCCGCGGGCATGATTGCCCTATCGGTTTCGTGAATATTCCCCATTCATATGTAACAATCATGATGCCCGGGATTGCGCCACACTTATATCCATCGGCCCGGGATTTGTTCAGAATGTCCTTCGGTGATCAATGGCAATGCAGGATCGCGGTAATGGCTATTAAAAAAAAGTCAATAACAGCCATAAGGTGCCTCTAGGACTCGTCGCACGTGTCGAACAATCCCTCGCAGCCAGCAGGGACTACAGTCAGTGTACCAGAACGAGACAGCTCAACACGAACAGCCAGGACCAAAATGCAAGTTCCCGTTCAAAAATTTTAATGAAAAAGAACGCATGGAGTAAGAAATGATGGATCCGATCGATGCGGGAGATATCTCCATCATAGGAAACCGCTCAAAGTCAGGCGTAAAGTGAGGCGGACGGAAAGGTTTACCTCGCAAATTTCGGACACTGGCCCTTGGCCGTAAATTTTCCGGCCCGCTGGCGCGCCGGGAGAACGCGGTTCTCGGGCTTCCCCTCCCCGAATATCACGCCTCCCGCCTTTGAGAACACCATTTTTTTCAGCACGCGCTATCGTGCGCACTGGCAGACCAATATTCCAACTCCATTCACACCGGTGCGTCGGGACGTATCAGGGTACGCACAAATGTCTACTCATCATGCCATCCGCCCCCAGTGACCAGACCGTACTATGAGGCAAGCCATCGATTTTGGAACGATGTTGGTCGTATGTCTACTCGCTGGCAAGGGTGCATGTGAATCGCCACGGGTTTATTATCTTTATTGAATCTTTGTAGGGTATGAATGCTCGTAAGGAGTAGTATGTATGTCCTCGTCTTTTCTGTATTCGGAGAACGAACTAAAAGGATCTTTTCCACTCGACGCAATGCATCGTAAATCCATGTTTCATCGTCGCTCTATCCCCTGCTTTTACTATCTTCTTGCTGCACCTACCCATTGATGATCTGCGCCGTCCATAAAGGGGTGTGTAATCTTGTGCTATAAGAGGCGACTGACACGCCTTTTACACACACACCCATCTACAATGGCAGCATACACACGGAATGAAGGATGGCGCCCACGAAGGGGAAAGCCAACCGACTATCGCGGTCGCCAAAGAGGCTTTTCTTCAGACGCATCGTTTGTTTTAAAGGATCTCGAGGAAAAGTTGGTGACGTTGTCGGTCGACACCGAAGGGTTCGCATCAGAGCTCGTTCGACTGCGTCACATCAAACCCGTAGCCTCCTACTCTTGGATCGACGCGCCGGTCCCCACCATCGTCATCCCAGGTAAGTCCAAGCACGCGTATCGCTACCCCCACATCCCTCACACATCCATCGATCCCCAAGGTTCACCCTGGATCTGGGCAGATGAGCGTGCCCCAGTGAAACAAGTGCCGTTTGATGCGGGGGTCCATTACATCCATCAGAACGCATCAAAGATGGGCAACGACTCTCCAATGTTGCCCCTCTTCGCTGCGATCGATGCGTTGCACGACAACTTTGCGTACAAGGAGCTTGATATCGTGACCGATCGCAATGGCCTCCGAAAGTTGTTGCGCTACATCGAAAACGCTCACATGGACGAAAACTTTCGGATCGATATCGATCTGGCCGGGAAGACGTGCTTGTTTACGCGGCAGGAGGAAAGCCCCACGGTCGTTGGGCAGAATACAGGCTACGGCAATGAGTATCTGAAGGCCGCCACCAAAGTCCCATCAGGCTGCGAGAAGATGCTTGACCACCACCGCATCATCACCTACGTGAGTCGTGATCGTGACCTCGAATCCCTCGAGGCTTCGATGAACTTGTTTCACAGAAATTTGGGAGTGTGAACATCTTGCTCGGTTTCACGGCGGATGCTTGCATAGAATCGAAGACTAGTGACGACGATTTCCTCGCCTCGTTCTCGTCGCTAAGCATTGGGGGCAAAGCGGAGAAGAAAACCAAGTTGAACAAGCCGGCATCCGCTGCTGGCCTCGACATCAAGTTCACTCCATCCCGTCCACTGATCCCTCAATCCGACTTGATCGAGGTGAAAACGAGGGCTATAAACCGAGAACCAAATTGGAAAGAGATCTATCCCCAGTTGTATCTATCGCAGACGGCATGGCTCTACATGGCAAAGCACAACAGGGGCGCCTTTCAGCCTGTCGAGAAGGTTTCGCTTACGGGCGAAGAGATGAAGCCTTATGCGGAGATGATGGAAGGATCTTTTGGAAAGTTGAAGAATTTGCTCAAGGCGATATTGAAAGCGGTGCGTGAGCAGGGAGAGGGTGTGCCGCTGAGCCTGGTGCGCCAGGGAGGGACGCTTTCCCTTTGGAGACGCAAGGAGGGAAGCGGGAAGCCTGTTGGAGAAGAGATTACGTCCAAATTCAAGGGTGGTCGGAAGACAGCTAGCCGACGCGCAGTATCAGGCACTGCCGGGTCATCGCTTGAATAGTGGCTGTGTTCTTGTGCAGTTATGTATAGGAACTGGATAAAACGCGAAAAAAATTTGAATGGAAATGCAAACAGCCAACACCTTTCCCTTGCCCACATATTTACTCTCCTTGGTCTACTCCTCCCTCACAAAACTAACCATGTTCTCCGTCACCACTACCTCCCAGCCCACCCTCGACCTCATGTTCGCCAAAGAGTTGATCTCGCCCGAGGTTTCCCAACAGTTGCCCCAAGGGTTGACCGTGCGTAGCCACCAACGAGGGCATCTACCACCTCTGACCGCCTTCACAGATCCGCCCACTCGCATCGACAGACTACAAGCGTGGTCACCTCGATGTCCTCTCCGTCCTTTCCGTCGTCAACGACCTCGGTGAAGCTGCCTGGGTGAACCAGTTCCACGCCATGCGCACACTGCCCAGGACATACTACACCCTCGTCATCGTCGACGACGCCAGCGACCGCATCGTTGGTGTCGGCTGTGTCTTCATCGAACGCAAGTTCCTTCATGGTCTCGGCAGCGTCGGTCACATTGAGGACATTGCCGTCGACAAGAGCCAACAGGGCAAAAAACTCGGTCAACGCATCATCCAGGCTCTCACCCACATTAGTGAGAACAGCGGTTGCTACAAGACCATCTTGAACTGCAGCGATGCCAATATACGTAAGTGGTCGTTGACGTCGACGGTGTCAGTAGCGCTGATTCATTACGGCGTGTCCCTTACAGCCTTCTACGAGAAGTGTGGCTACGCAAAGAAGGAAAATGAGATGGTGAGCGTCGTCGTTGCTATGTGTCGTTGGTAGTGAAATTGACATGGTTACTTCTCAGGCCAAGTACGCGCCTGAACGCTCACACGCACCCAGACTGTGAAACCAATCTTATTCGTTCCTTATCCACTCGATAAACATGGACTTTTTGCACATGCATCTACTTTATTTTCCGCTGGTCACGGACATAGTCGTTCCCTCACAATCTCGGACATTGGCGTAGTATTCTGTATTATCAGTTCTCTGTAGATATACCGAAAGGTATCCTGGTTTTCAATCGAGCTGTGGCCGTTGTGGCCAAGGGTTGCAAATGTAACATGAAGCATAGCAAGCATGTGTGGCATCGGGATCATATAATGGAAGGAACGTGCGATACATGAGTGGCCAATTACATCCAAGCGAGCCCGCTTATCGGCCACCCTTGCCACCCTTCATCTGTTGCTTCGAGACTTTTGGTGCTGTGCTGACAGGTGCGCGGGTTGCAGGCTGAGGTAAGGAAGAGAAGCAGCCCAATTAGCAGCGCAGAGGGCCGGACAACGACCGCGGCAAACCTTTGCCTTCTTCGATTCCTTTTCTTTCTTCTCGGTCTTGGCCTTCTGGATAGCGGCGATCCGTGCTTGCGTACGGACAGCGGCAGTTTGGTTCCGCTTGGCGGCGATGGCAGTAAGGTCAGCACCGACGATACCACGTTGGTGCTTGACACTTCGACGTGAACGCTTCTTGGCGACTTCCTCGGTGATACCCTTTTTGTGCATGCGACGGTACACCTGTGTCCAGGCGATTTTGCGAGGGTTTTTGCGTTGGAGGAAGAGGGAGGAGTTCTTGGAGTTGGCGAAGCGGAAGATCTGGGGCGGTTCGTTGGCGGGTCGAAACAGGTCCACATGGAAGGAGGGAAACTTACTTTCGAGTCTCCGCGAACGAAGAGTTTACCCTTTGAAGGGTAAATGCGGTAGCCCGAGAAAGAGTCGATTTCGAGCTTCTGTACTCCCGAGGATGACAGGTTGGCGCGAGTCTCACTACATAGTCATCAAACGTACGTACCATCTGTACAATGGTGACGGCGCCGATGCAGAACGGTCAGCAGAACGATCCAAGACAACTTGACAAGATCAGAGGTGAGAGCGGTACCAGTCCATCCAGTATCCCATCGATTCATCCAGCCATCGACGACCTCGAACGACAGGATTTCGACTTTTCAGCTCCGGAAAAGCGACGGGTACGTCTTGGGGACGGTTCGTACTGCATACGAGCGTGAATTCGAGCCTACCTTGACGGATTTGCCGGGACTTGCTGATTTCTGTCCGTTGTACGAGGGAGTGCTACGTTGTGGCGGGAATTCAATTTCGGAGTATACCGATAACAAAACAGGAAGTTCCGATGCTTCCGGTGCCTTTCTCTCTCTTCAAAACAAGTCTAAGTTGCTCACAGTCAATACAGGCAATACGCATAGAACCTATTATCCAGCGTCGAAGGGGAACAGTGGGAATGACGTGCAGGGACCAGCGTGAGGAATTATCATCCCATACTCTTCTCTCTCGCAGGTCCAGGGGCACTTGGCATCCGTCAGTTCGTTCATCTGGGTAGTATCAATCTCCTTTCGATACTCTCGAGAAACCTACATGAGTGAGGGACCAATTTCAAAATGGACAAGCAGGCGATCCTATTCAGTACAACTAGCAAGGAGCCCATGGACCAGTTAAACCATCATGCGTTATAGGTACTTCTCATCCGTTCTCATGATACCGCGATGAATGGTTGGCTCAGTAGTGGGATTGAACTTTACAGGATGGAGAATATGTGAATACCCCCGTGCCGACTAAGTTTATATCTTTTGATCGAACGGGTGAGTGCTGGCCCTTATCTGTCAGCTCCAACCTATTCAGAAGTGGGAATTCGGACGACCATTGACGGCCAACTTACAAAGGTTAACCAGACGTGCACTTTGAAGGCCGAAGTTGTGGTCTCAATCATCAAAGAGGACAGATCTGGGGTGCATCTTGAGGGAAGTCCCCCAGATCTATGCTCCCCTCCCAGATAGGATTCAGCCGACTTGGCTGGGGATGTTATCTATCACCTCCAATGCCACGATCCTGTAATCGGTGAAAGTTTGATTCGAAACGCCGTGGATGGGTTCTATGGTCCCGTGGCTCCTTACTTTGTGCTGTATCTTCTGTGACTGACGTTTCGCCCCGATAGACTGCAAATAGATCGTTTGAATGTGATCACGACGCTCTTGTAAGGCCTATTCTATTCCCAGAGCTACCACATCACGTACAGCATCACCTTTCTGATGCGGCGAGTGATTCGTAACTCAAGGTTCGAACAGACTATCCATTGGTCCGCGGATCTGGCTAGTGGTAAACATCAAAATCACTAGCACTGCAGCGGATGTGCTTTGCTTCTCGCCACCGAGGTCCAGAATCAATGTACGTCGTGTTACATCTGCAACGCCGGTATTTTCACCCTATGCGAACACCCACTAGGAGAACCTATCTCACACTGTGGACTGTCACGATTATCACGAGGGTGGAAGAATCGGAAGAACGGCCTGAAACCGTATCAACCGTTGTATTGTGTTCTTTTCGCACCCCGTCGGCGACCGCAGCGGTACCTAAAGATTTAAAGAATCAAACAGAAACACGGAGGGCTCGGGCTTGCTGTTAAAGCCACCACCAGATTTTTTAGTTTACGGCGCCTGCTGCCCTACGAGATCGGTGGAAGGTCCCGTCATGCCCTCCCATCTTCCCGTGACCCGAGCGTCAGAGAATGGTGATAAGGCTGCCCAACCCAAAACAGCACCGTCCAAGAAAGGCTTCCGATTCTGGCTTGTCTTCGCCTCGTATCTGTCCTTTTCTCTCTGCCCGCGAGCTATCCTGTCTCTACTGCACTTCCTACCATCGCCAATGCTCTGTACGCGTCTCGGTTCGCCTGGGTCGGCTCTGCTTACGCTCTTTCTTTGACTGAGTTGCTCCCAATGAGCGGCGGCCTGCCGTTCTAAGAACGGCTGTCTTCTCCACACATGTCACATCGAGTTAGCTATATGTTTGACATTCACACCTTGTCGTGTCCGTCCTGAATATACACTTTTGACAACGTCTGCAGATGCACTCTTGCCCCGCTGCTGTCGAACCGTTGTGACCCTGACGTGACCCCAGGACTGAACTTGATTGTCGAGCTCGGTGGCTTGAACGTATCCTTGTCCCATGCTCTCCCCACGATCACTCGGAGGATCAGCATCTGCGGTGATATGCACTACGATATGTCGCGCTCAGCTTAGCCAGCACCATCAGCTGGAGATGTGTGGGACCACGTACCATCATCAGGAAATACACACAGACGAACGCCACCGACGTCGGACTCCCGATCCCCAGCGACACCAAAAAGGCAATGCCAGAAAGCGTGTATGGAAACACAGACTCGACGACGATTGTGACGACGGTGAAATACAAAGACGCGTATTCGTTCCCGAGATATTCCTGAACCTTCTTGCCGTGCCGCACCATACGGTAGCATATCATGCACGTCAAGGTCGTGTTCAGGAACACCGAGACGGTGTAATACGCGAGACCGATTTCGGCAGTGACACCAGTGAAAAAGTCCCCCCCTGGTACACTGGTGGTCCAGTCGACCATGAATCCCAAGGCTAAGTGGACATGAAATGGAGCGACCACGAGGGAACGATATGGGGTGGTGCTCACTGAGAGTAGCCAGCCACAAAATAATGGGTATGACGACGACGCGATAGCTATTCCATATAATCCGACAGCGGTAGATCTGAAATCAACCAATTGAGCATACATTCTGACATCCTCGTGCATGTCTTACCATGAGGGCGTCCGTCATGAGCTGCAGCATGATGATCATCGTCGTCCCCCAATCCATGTACCAAATCGAACTGTGCAGTTTCCAGTATGCGTCAGGACCTCCTGGAAAGTCAGACTGCAGCAACCACATGTGTTCGCCGAATAACGCTTGGGTCGCTACCCAGACCGTGACCGAGAACATCATCATGCTGCTGAAGAGCGCGTAAAATAAATTGGATTTACTACGCGCTCCTCTGTTGGTCAGCATGATATGTATGGTCTTGAAGTAAAGGAGCAACTCAATCCCTGCACAGGTGGACCGGTAAGTCTGCATCATTTTATGATACGCATCATGAAACTCACCATACAGGATGTTCTCTATGTTGATCCCAATGTAAACCGAGTTTTGGAATGCGTCCCCATCAAGTATGGAATCCGATGATGATGCAGTCATGGTCCCAAGAAATCACCTCGTGAAAAATCGAGGAACTATGTCGATTTTATATCACACGAAGTCTCCTTGGCTCTCCCGGGCACGATCTTAAATCTCCCGAGCACACTAGGGGGCTGGGCGAGCGCGATCACATTATGGCATTCTACGAGACCATCAGGGTGGAGAATGACGTTTCCATGGGAAGCCTTTATGACAAGGTCGAGAGGATCTAGAACACGAGTCGTCAGTCGTCACGTACAAGGTCAGACACGCTCGTGAGATGCACCGATTCCCGCCTCGAACGTGGACATACGCTTCAAGCCTGGGTCGTCCTTGCCAAAAAAAACCTGCAGATAGACTGCGCAAGAAGATCGTAGGAACGAAAAGGCGAAAAACTTGTTCACGCGAGTCCCGACATGTGCCTGCCAGGTGTGAACATTGCATGCGCAACTGGCCGAAGCTCTAGTAAAGACACTGCGTAAGCGCAACTTTGTTTCTTGGTGCTCTTCCTAATATGGAAGCCCCTATTAGCATTGAATACATACAATGTTACGGATTTGAGTCCCACTGTCCCAGGTATTGGTTCAAGCGTTCAGGGGCAAAGAACGTGATGAATGTTGATCGAGGAGGTGTTGCTGGGTGATGGTGCTGCATTATCGTTCTCGCGTGATGACCCCGATTGAATTTTGAATTTTGACAGATTGGACGGAATGAATGTAAAGGATGTGGATGGTAAATCGCTCACGACTTGTTATCTGATTATTTCACAGCAGGGGTCAATTGCGAGGTGGGAAATCGAGCAAAGGAATACAGTTGACTCCCTCCTAACGTATACCACTCGGTGTAGCCGTTGGAGTATGGGTCACTAGAATATATGGGGTCTGTGAGGGGTCACGGGGTCTAACGAAGAAGGGAAGGCCCGAAAGCTATTAGGGAGTATGGGGTATACCTGGTATGTGTTAGGAGGGAATCGACTGTATACATGCGTCGGCTTCGTCGATGATCGAATGCGTCGCTTAGATAGGCTGAGAAAGGCTAATTCCCCCTAATCGGAACGCGTCGTTCTTTGAGCGGTGCCAATTATCCAGGTGAATGTCACCCTCTCAATTCAATTGGTCATTCCATACAAGGGTGAATTTCCTTACGGCGTCAGCCCTGCAAAGAAGGTGTTATCCCGACTCATTTGGTGATGCTACACCGATTTTCCCAGCGGTCATACTCGCGTCCAAGAGCGATAGCTGATTGGCAGTGGTACTCAACTCGATTGATATACCTCGGCCAGAAGACAAATAACTTCCGTCCGACTCGGACTTGGGGAGGGGTACCAATGCTGCTAATTAAGTTTACAAAATAACTTTGGATGCACTGGAAGTCGCGGTGGGTATCAGATTCATGGTCAAATCCTAAATAAACCAAAGACCCTACGCAATCATTGGCGAGAGGTTCCCACACCTTTTTGATGCGGCGCGGGGAACTTGGACCCTGTCCGAAGAGACCAACGCAAGTGCTTTGCTGAAGGGCCAGGCCGCCGATCTGCAAAGACGGTATGTAAGGTTATCGCTTGATGATTCTACACACCACATGTCATTTGAGAGCTGTGATTGGAGGGCGGCTAGAGAATGAAACTCAGGGTCATTCCTGGGTTAAAACCGAGTTACAGGTGCCCCACCGCACTTTTCTGCAATAATGATTGACAAGTTCAAGCCTAGTTACTGCGCGCTGTGCGGGCAGGGTTCCAACCCCCGACGGTTCGGGCTCCGTCGTGAATTCAGCACACCCATACCGCGGAGTTGGGTCTGGGCGGCCATTTTAGCCGACCTCACACTCCAACATGCGAAAAATAGAGGTTCAATGTTCAGCGACGATCTCATGGATCTGACGTGGGAATAGCAACATCGCTTGTTCATCGGAACGAAAAGAATGTACTTTTTGCAGATACGCGCAGTCTCGAGGGTTGAGATGTCGACTGGAGGTTCGACTGGTGGGTTACCAATCTGATCACCGGTTCGAACCACCGTAGGTTTCAGTAATGGGCCGCTGCTTCGAGCTAGTAGGTTGCAGATAGTGTCCCTGGTGTATTTGTGTTACAATCAGAGCAACAAACGACCTTTCCAAGGATTCCGCACACTGGGACCGAAGGCGATCACTTTCGCTACCAGCGGGAATCTGGCGAAAGGCTCATTGGTGTATCGCAATGGCACGAAGACAAAGGTGGGTAGGAATGGTGTCGGGTTGGCGTCAGCCCCAGGCAGAACGACAGTACGATTGTATGGATCCCCGTACGAAGTCGTGAGACGGGTCCCACTCAAGGAGCCATTAGCGGGACGTAAATTAAATAATCTGGTACATCGATTGACCGTGACACCTCAGACAGAAAGCACGTTCGCACCTTCGGTGGCTATGTAACACGTACAGGATCTGGATTCACTCGTCAGGGATTCACTCGCGGTGAATGGGATTAGGCAAAGGTGTTGACCGTCATCAACGTCCTTCGGGGCACACCGACGGTGGTTTGCTCGATTAGGCCATGAAGACATCCCCAGTGGTTCAGGACTGAGACGTGTCGAACCAAACTTGGCTTCAGTCAGTTGTCAACTTGTCATGTTTCATCATCCGAACCGTCAGGGCTGATATGGACAAGGATTGATGATTTGGGTATCAAACAGTTCGAGGAGATTCCCTGAAAAGACTGATTTACAGTATGTAGTGTTCAGATACCAGCAGGCGTGGTCAACGTTCACTGAATGACGTGGTCAGGTTGAAGATACGGTTAAATGTGACATGTGTGACACGGTACATGTGACTGGTTGCCTGCGGCCACTGCCTCCCAGCCAACCACCAACTTTATTCATCTCGCTTCGTACGGTAAGGAAAAAACATATCAGTCACTTTCCCCCCTCATTCACTCGCCTCTTTCCATACAGAATCGTCATGTTCGTGTCCCCCACATTCATGCCCATACCGTGTCTGATGTCTGTTGTGAACCCCCACAAACCCTAGGTCTGAACCTTACGACCCCTACCTCCCTCGCAATGGCTCCTCGT
>JBBPSC010000803.1:0-13913 GCA_038093395.1 Baorangia bicolor
CTCTCCTGTCTATTTGGACGGTCGCTGCGTTCTTCGCGAGCTTGAACATGCATCCATTTGCGTCTTATGTCTTGCGAAGTTATTACAAGGCGACTGGTTGGAACGAAGATAATCTCTATGCTAATTTGACCCGGTCTTCCAGTGGTAGGTTTCCTTGCATGACCCGCGCTCCATCCTAAAGTCTCTGAGACAGCTATACTGGATTTCAACGTCCCGCGCGGGTTGCATCTTTCGATATCCAAGTCGCCAAACCCGCTCTTCAGCACGTCGTATTCCATGAATGCAATGCCGTCGCTCAATGGCTCGGTGGGATACATCTTTACCTCATGCGAGCTAGAGGTCAAGAATTCTGGGGACGTCCGTTTCAAGGACATGATCGAGCGATTCAAATTGTATAGCCAACCTAGACGACCAGAGGGAAAGGAGGAATGGCTGGCTGGCCAGCGTGTTGACTCGCGGGGTATGTATCCATCCGCCTTTCTTTGCACCCGTCATCTTGAAATGTTGACCGACAGGGCCCTACGACAGATTATCTCCTCTATGGTCGCCTATACCTTCCTTCCGGTCGATTGGATGCGTTGTATTCGACCCGGTTATCCCCTACTGTACAGGCACTGGTAGCTGCCATCTCCGACCCGCGATCGAGCCTCACCGGAGAGGGGAGAGTGCGTGGGGAGAATGTGAGTAATGTCATGTTCAGCCTGCAGCACGACATCGGAAAATGGTGCACCGAGTATACCTGGAGCGCTGAAGATGGAATGTGGGGAGTGCGCGTATTGCATAATTTTGGCAGGCTCGGCAACTCCGCAGAGCCTTCCGAGGATTCCAGTTCCTCGATTGGTCCCCGGCTAAAACGCGTGGACGAGGAAGATGCCACTGGCGGTGGGCTCAAGGGCCGTGTTTCCGCTGGAGCAGAATTTTATATCAGTGCAAAGGAGAAGAGCGCGGGAGGTACGGTGACAGCTCTGTTTTAACCAGAGTATACACAGTTCTTTCTTTACAGTGTCTACTGGAATTCGGTTTACGACACTCTCAGACTCGTCTACTCCTTCGTCTCAAACACCTTCGTCTTCGTCATCTCCCCCACCTCGTGGACCGCCGTTTCAGCCACCTACCACAATTACAGCCTTGTTCAATCCGATGATGGGCCATGTTTCAGCCGCATATGCCGCCAAGGTCTCCAGGGACCTTTCTTTGTGTTCAAGGTTCGACTTCAATGTCTATAGTTATGATAGCGAGTGGACCATGGGGGCAGAATGGTGGATGCGGCGTGCCCTCTCGCAACCGATCTCAGACAGCGATACTTCTCAGTCCCCAGACAACGATCCAAGTTGTCCTCAGCAAGGGCCGTCTCACTCAAGGTCAGACATTCGAGGGGTTGTGAAAACCAGGATATCAACCAACAATGTTCGTTGCACCCGTTCATTATATTATTGTACTGTGCCGCTCAACTCTTCCGCAGACTGTTTCGTTGTTGTGGGAAGGACGCCTGAAGCAAATGCTGGTCAGCTTGGGTGTTGTTTCGGACTTATCAAGCCGGTCAAAACCCATCAAAGCCATCGGACTCGAACTGTCATATTTCAGCACAGGATAAGGCTTTCATACGCATCCCAAGTCATCTGCGTGTTGACCCGCGACGAATAAGAGTATAGTAACATATGGTACATACACCCTGGTTCATTGAGAACAAGATACAGGTATGCCAGGTGAGACGGAGAAGGGATGAAGTGGGTATATACTTAGGACTAGGTGTGAGGAGATCAATATTTACCTGTCCAACCGAAGAGCATGAATGTAAAAGCAAGTATTCAAACAATTTACAGCAGTGCGTATAGATCAGGATGTAAGTCGCGAGTCACATGCACACTTCATGAAGATGAGATGGTAGAATCTTTTGTGGCGGGGATTGTTTGTGTGCGGGGAGTGGATCCAAGTCCGCCAATCGTCCGGGCCAACCTAGAAATCGCTTCACCGGTTATAACAGGGCGGGAAGCTTGTGGTGGTCGCGGGCCTGCACCTCCGGCAGGTGTGGAATGATTGCGAGAATGAGTGTAAATGTGTTTCCCAAGGGGCGAGGAGGCGCCTGACCGACCATGCCGATGAGACACCGTGCCTGGAGGGGCAGTATGCGGGTGATGGATTCCGGGTCGACCTTCCGTTTGCGAACGTGAGTGGCTGTGGGGGCAGGTGGATGGAGGGTGACTGGACAGAAGGCTGGGGGCTGAATGGGACTCTGGCAGGCCAGGTACAGGTGCATGGATCGAAGCAGCAAGACCTCGTTCGCTAGAGGATGCACTAGGCACTCCCTCCAATGTGATATGCTCATCCGCGGACGGCGCATGGATCGACTCAGACAACCCCTCGGTTTTTGTCGTGAGTGCTTCTCCCTCGGCAACAAGCACGGGAGGTTTGGGAGGAAGATTGGAAGGTTTACTGATTGATCTACCTCGGGCACGCAAACTCTCCATGGCTGCGACAGGCTTGGGTGGAAGGGAGGGATGCAATGGAAACTTTCCATCGGAAAGAGTGGGTGATGACGATTCTTCCACAGGTGTAGGCACTATAATACACTGTTCTAGAGCCTTCTCGGCGGTAGACGGGATGATGGCTGCTCCTTTCGTAGGACTAGGTAGGAACGAGGGTTGGGTGGGCGACTCTTTTACTCGCTCAAGGTGAGCGTCGTAAGTTTCCATTTCCCGCTCTTCTTCTTGGTGAACCTCCGAATTTGGCTCTGGCAGCGGTTTCAGAGTGTCTGCCAAGATTGGGGAAATCTCCTCGCTCTGATCTTCGTCGCGGGTTGCATTGGTATGTGTTGTTGTAACGCCCCAGTCGTCTAGATCTGGTAGGGAGTCATCTTCATCACCAGCCCAATCGATGTGGCTACCAGGAGTCGTAGGACGATTTTCAGCCATCGCCACGGCTCTGACACGTTCCACTAACGCATCGATGTCATGGCGAATCTCTGCCTCGTGAGCAGCTGCGAGGTGAGGCGGAACATCCTTGCGCATAACCGTCTGAGACGCAGGTGTGGAGCCACCCCGTAACTTTTGTGTTTTGATAATATTTGGCAGAGGCGGCGGCTTCGTGGTTGTAGCGGGGCCCGTTCCTGGCTGAGGGCGGCGTCGACGGTGAGCAGATCGAGAGGGCGTAGGTGGAGCTGTCTGGGAAGATTCGGAAGGAGAGGCGGGTGCGACCACGACAGCAGGGACAGCTCGAGGTTGTTTGCGGGATCCCGGTTTAGGCCGGCCACCACGCTCAGCGGAGCCGTTGACAGCTTTCCCTGATACACCATTCGATGTCACGGTAGTGGGGGTTGGCACAGGAGGGTTGCGTGAAACAGAGGGCACTTTTGGTGACGGAGATGGTGTGCTGTTGGCTGCATCTGAGTGACTGGCGCCTTTTTGGCCCGAGTTAGTTGGTGGATGGCCTCCACCTCGATTGCCCCTGACACCACCACCTCGGCTACCCCTTCCCCGACTAATTCCACGGAAAGCTGACCCTGGTTCGCCTGTCCTCAGGTTGCTCCAGCCTCTGTTACGAGGAGAGCCTTGGGCAGAGGGGTTTGGGCTACTTGGTACGGTCCGGGAAGCTGGCGTGGCCATCTATCCAATCCACCGCACTACTGATGTGTTGACTGCTCGAGGTTGGGGGGAGCTGTTGATATACACGGCTCAGCATCGCATTCAAGTGAGGCAGGTGAACGAGAGTGGCACTGACTGGTCTGAAACTTTGAGGACAGAGAGAGTGCCTTTGCTTTTGCCTTTGCTTTCTTCTTCCTGTACAACTCTGGTCGTGATGGTCAACAAAATGTGTTAGAATGGTTGTTAGATGATGACTTGACTGAGTGCGGTGAGCCAAACATGGCAAAGCAAGCCCGCCTTGGTTCATCAAGCATCTCGCGCTCAACGAGCATCACCGACACTCCAAGATGTCCAAAGCATCCCAGCCAGAACTCAAAAAGGTTCGTCTGTCTGCAGCCATGGCTTTATATAACCTTTACAACTCTTCTAGTTCATGGATAAGAAATTGTTCGTTCATCTGCAGGGTGGTCGCAAAGTCAGCGGTACTTTGCGCGGCTACGATCTGTTCCTCAACCTTGTGATCGACGATGCCCTCGAAGAAACTACTCCCGCCCAAAAGCATCCAATTGGCACAGTGGTAGCTCAATCTCTCCCATCGTCTTTTGTTTGGTCTAATTCACCCATCATCTCAGGTGATTCGGGGTAATAGCGTAACGTCTATGGAGATCTTGGAGGCAACTCGACAATAAAAAAGGAATTGACACGCTGATTTAAAAACACGGTCGTCAAGTAGATGGTTTATTCACCTAACACGGGCAGTGTACGAGTTGTCACTAATGTTTTATGTGTCCACGCGATCACATCAGGCGAGTTGTACCCCATGCTGTTCTATGGTTATTGCCAGTGATATGTAATAGACTCTCTTCCGAAGAGTACATTCAAACATTGCCGATCGACGCTGTTTTCTGATTTTGCACATCTATTCGTCATCAATGTATGAGCATCTGCAGTAAGGAGGTCTGCAAGTATCGGACAAACCTCTCTCGCCTAAGAGCGAGTCGAAGATTGTTTCTTGTCAAGCGATTTGAATTATGGTGCCCAAACTCCCGCCTAGGCAGCTGCACTAAAGGACATGTAAAATTCTCAGACTCGCTTTCCATCCTACATATGATGGTCATGGGTGCGGAAAACGCCTGTCGACCTCGTGGCTGTGGTCAAGGAAAGATGGCATCATATTACTATACATCAACCAGGGTTAGGGTTAGGATGTAAAAAGAGCGAAAAAAAAAAGATGGCCTGCCCAGCCAGAGTGGCCGTGGCAGGACAGGGAAATATTGAGACAGTGCATGAGCCGAAGCCCATACAAGACATAGTTACCCTCTGAATGGACAAGGTCGCCGTGCTATGGAAGGTCCCCACGGCCCGCATACCCGGTTACTTGAAGGGGCTTGCGCCATCAAGGTAAGTATGAAGTTTACTCTTGTCTGCCCGTGGCTTATATAGCTCTCTCCTCCGCGCACGGACCAGCTTTCCAAACAAGGTAACCATGTATTGCTATTCATATCCTTTGGGAATCAATATTTCTCAAAGTATCTGGTTTGCGAAGACTGATTGATATCTTCATCGTGTTCAAGGCATGGATGTCGCAGTCGCTAATAAGGAAATCGTCCGCCTTGTGAAAGAGAGCCCCGCCAGCGGTTGGGATGATGCTTGGTGTGTGATGCCCTATCCCGGACGCGAGCCATGAAATGACCCCATGCTTCTCATAGGAAAATTGGACTCACACCTTGGGATTCGGGGGATGTTCAGCCTGCGCTCCGTAACCTGATCTTATCGAACGAACTTGATCTTCCCAAGGTTGGCCGTGCTCTCATTCCGGGATGTGGCAGGGTACGCTCTGCTCAAGCTCATTGATTGGGTATCATTTCACATCCGACAGGGTTACGATGCAACCTTCATTGCGTTACATCTGGGACTCGATGCATTGGCCATCGATTTATCGTCAACAGCAGTTCAGGCTGCGCGCGAGTAAGGCTCAGAAACCAGAGTGGGACCGATCATTTCATACTGACCCCCGTCAGTCACTTTGATACAAGTGCTTCAGGAGTTCCCCGCCCCAAAGTGTCATTCGAGGTAGCAGACTTCTTCGACTTTTCAGTCCCTGATGATCAGCAATTCACCCTGATCTATGACTACACGTGAGCATCCTTATCCGTGTCTCTGAACCTGTCTGATAAACCGGTTCGTTAGATTCTTTGTCGCGATTCCCCCAGTTCTCAGGAGTAATTGGGGCAAGCAAATTTCTGCGTTGCTAAAGCCGGGTGGTTATCTCATCACACTCGTCTATCCGCTCAACCTACCCGTGGACGAGGACGGCCCACCGTTCTTTGTCAAACCTGAACACTACGTTGACGTTCTCGGAGATGGTTGGGAGAAAGTCCTTGACAAAGTCCCGGAAAATTCAATTCCACGGCATGTGGGTCGGGAGAGGCTGGTCGTCTACAGGAAGTTGTGATCCTCTCTTAAATCCATTGTAACGATCGTGTGCCGGTGTAAAATTCAACATCTTTTTTTGTACATCGATATCAGGCTTGACTCTTGAGACTTTTTCAGTCAAGATTCAATTGGATCCGTGTATGAACATGGCCGACGTCCCAACGGCCACGTGCGAATTTTTACAACGCCAAAACCACTTGCTTGACCACTTCAGTAGGCTAACACAGCACTTTCAGTCTTTGAAGGAGTTCAGAGGTGTCTCCATGCACATATCATGCAGAGATCCTTAACAAACCTCCGAACCACGACCAAGCCTCGACAGCCATTGCTGCACCGATGCCTACTCCACTTCACCGCGACAGCACCAGCGTCAAGCATTGTGGAACCCAGACTCGCCGCCGAGTCGAGCATTGGTCGCGACGCTATTCGCGATCGCAAGCTCTACTCTCTCAGGACCGCGTTGTCCCAGGATGATGCCGACTCCTCGACTGTTTGGGCAAGATATGTCGACTTTGCGAGCGCGCTCGACTACAGCGGTCTCCCTCTTGAAATCCACCAAAAGGTTCTTCGGAAATGCGTTCCTCACCCTTCCGTCCTTCGTCCGTTTTCTGCGAGGCGTATGCAAGGTCCTGCACCCCCTCGCGCCCCGCACCTATATGAAGCCAGGTTGAAGGCTGTCATGCGCAACATTCGCTCCATAACGCAAAAGCCCTCTTTAGAGGACTACAACTACGTTCTGGAGCAGTTTGCTGCCGTTGGTCATCTATATGGCTCTATGAACGTATATGACGAGCTCAGACACGCCGTCAAGCTCCAGCCCGATACCCGGACGTTTTGTCTTAGCCTTCAGTCTATTGCCCATCGACTCACCCTTCCCATGTACAAATCTCGAAGGGCAAGGATCCAGTCCGACTGCGCAACCTTTTGCAAGACACTGCTGAACGACATGAGCTCCCTCGATATACCCTTCACCTCTGCCGTTCTGGACCTTGCGATGCGTGTCTCAAAGGAAACTGCAGATCAGGCTATATTTTCGCAGCTCCTGACATTGGTGTATGGGATTGATTTGGACTTCCCCGACCATCTGCCAATACAATGGGACCACAGCGCAACTGTCGAGGCGGGCATTCCCCAATTACCTAACTTTCAGCCTTTCTCTACTGCCGCGCTCAACACGACCATTGATATGATCGGGCGGTCTGGAAGCGTTTCCAAACTCGTTCAGGCTTTTGAGGTGCTTACACAACCCCTGCCTCCACAAGCCAGTCAGCATTATTCTCTAGAGTTTGACGATGAAGACGATTTCGGTGTCGTTAACCCTGCCTCTACTCAACCTCACCAGACTCCACATGCGAAACCAAATTCTACAACTTACCATCTCCTGCTCAAACACTTGTCACGTGCCGATCACTCAACTTTGGCCCGACACTACCTTTTCCAAGCATTCCAGCTTGACCGGGTTGTGGACAGAGCTGTGCGGACCCAGATATATCACACTCCTTACAAAACGCCAGCTCCTCAGTTCGCTATCAACAGGCACATGCTCCTGTCTGTCTTTGGTACGGCGAAGAGGAACAAAGATATGCAGTTGATGCGATTTGTGGGGTACATCGCGCGCCAGACATATAGGAGGAAGAAGAACGATATAGCGTATTACAGTGAGCTGCGGCAGTTACAGTGGCAGGGACAACAACCTCTGGCACCAGACCACGACCCATCTCACCCAAATTCGTCAGTGCCTCCCAGGGAGACGCTTGTCGATGCACCCTCGTCCTCCTCCCATGTTGATGCTACCGATTCCGTTTCCTTGACAGACCTAGAACCGTCACCTCCCATCAAATACTTTGATGCATCTGTCCATTTGGATATCCTTCAAAAAGACTTTGGCGACATTGCTGACTTCTACACTCGAGAGTTCCTCCCGGCTCTCGCTCGTAAGACCCAGCGCGTCAAGGAACGACTCGGCCGCCGAGTGTGGAATCAGAAAAACCTGTATCTGCGCACAGAAAGTGGTCGATCTGTCGTCTCACGTGAAGATTGGACGGAAATAGTGAACTTTCAGGCAGACGGGACGGTCGATGGTGAGAGTCTGTCTAGACAGAAAGGCTCAGGAAAAGCACAGCCAGGGCAATTGGCAGCTGCGAGAGGACTAGCTACCTCAGCTATCGGGAATAGTATGTTGACACGGCCATTGGTCCCGCCAATGGATTTCTGTGGGTTGACTTCTTTTATTGTATACGATGGCCCTATCTCATGCACTCAGTAGTTGATCCGTCATTTCATGGAAATTAAATCGTGGTCTTCTAGGGGTTAGTCAGGGAATTGGATACACACAGTTATACGCGCATATCAAATACCACGACAAAACAGCTGCCAAAGTTTTCAGCTGCGTTGCTTGGTCAACAGCAGTAGGCGTGAGCTTATCGGTATTCTCTACGACACACATGCCCGACATCCATCTCGTAGGAAGCACATCACTGAACTACGCCAACTTCTTGTGTTCAGCAACCCGATCGTTGACAACTTTCTCCATGGCATTCAGCCACACGTTGATGTCTGACTGGAGAGCTCTCTCGAATGAAAGTCCGTTTGGAGCAGTGGACGTGGGTATGTATGAGGCATTGACACCAGCACCGATGTAGTGTGCTAAAGCAAGCACAGGAAGACGCCGCAGGGCACGACCGGAGAGGCCCTGTTCCTATGGTCGTGCAGAGTTGGTTATCAGCATAGCGAAAAGAGGAGTGCCATACCCTACACTTAGCAGCGAGCCCAAGGAGCGCCTTCCCAATCTTATCTTTTTGAGCATGGGATGATGGGTCGATGATCTCCCCAGAGGAACGGGTCTCCAAGTGCCACCCATGTTTTTCCATATACAACACATCCTCTAACGGAGGGACAGACTAAAAACCAATTAGCGATTCTCTTAGTGGGTGGATGCATCGTTTTGTTCTGACTGACCACTTCTTGTACGATGCCCCTGAGAACGAATTCGCAGAGTGAACTACGCAAAATCTCGTAAACAGCCTCGCGAGGGGGGTTATCGACGTATTGGATAATATCTGCCCTGTCAACGAAAGCAGAATCTATTGACTTGTAAGAGGAAGTACTGATCTGCGATGGGAAAGGATGTGCAAACCTATAGCTTTGGCAAGATTACTGGTTGACATCACCAAGGCATTTTTTCTGTGTTTTAGTTTGTCGAGTTGAGTGAGGAGTGCATTGACTACCTGAATTAAGTTCGGATTAGGATGCGAAATCTCGGGCCAGGTAATCCACTAACTCGTAGACCATCGGATGGTTCAGTACCTGCCATGGCTCCCGCTCTGGCAGCTGTCAGGGACTCGACTTCATCTAGTAAAGGATGTAAAGCTCCGCATACATGCTGTGGATGCAATATTGAAGTAACGAACCGATGAGGACGACGACAAAACAATCCTCGTCTTCGACCATTTCCATGATGCTATTGAATAGTCGTTGGACGAGCTTTCCTGACTCCGAGAACCATCGAGAAAACAGTGAGTGAGAGTTGATCTCCAAGAGACGTGCTTGCGTATAACTGTCAGGTCAGAGTTTAACAAGCATACAACGAAATTCTCAAAAGGGACACACCGATGGGACAGTCGTATCGAAAGCTTCTGAGCTAATGCTCGACAAAGAGAGGTTTTTCCAGTGCCAGGCGGCCCATGAAGAAGCACGACTCTATTCCACGAAACGAGGTTGACTGGATAGCAGTCAGTGACGTGTCTCCAGCCAAAGTCACATACGTACAGTCGACGTTAGCATCGCTGAGAACGAGGGTAGCATATATGTAGTCGAGAAGCTTCAGCTTAATGTTATCCGCGTATATCAGCCCCTCCCACAGCCCTTCCCAGGATCTGCAAGGTAATTCGCAGACACTCGCTGCGAGTACGTCCTCACCGCCATCTCCAGAGCCGTTGGCGTACTCTTCTACAGTATCATTTTCGGATGGCTGGTAAGTGTGTATTTGAAGAGAAATTTCGTTCAAGGGGAGAGAACTTGATGGACAGGATGATTCCGAGACTGCGATGCGCTCGACGGAGGATGCCAGTGTTGGATCAACGTCCCAGCCTCTCAGAACTGATGGGAGGGAGAGACGCTCAAAAGAGGTTGTGATATAGTCTCGCACAAGGTCTTGTATGATATCCATTCTTCTCCGTGCCTTTGAGGCGAGGCGAACCTCGACTGCAGACAAAGCCCGCAAGTGAATGTATTACATATTCCACGAACTGGAAAGATGGTACTTACCATGGACAGTTCGTTTCAGTGGCTCGCTGGCTTGATATTGGTTCACTGCAGAGATAGGCATGTCCATGTGGTCTGGGTGAGCGAGCTGTCAGGAGGGCAGGCGGACGCGTGCTGGCCAAACAACGCGTCCACACGCGAGATAGTGTCACGTGGTCGGATCCGCTTTCTAACGCTTTTGAGCCTATCGACACTGACACGATGGCGGACACCTCCCCTGCAGCGTCCTGCCCCACATCAACCACGCAAGAGCCCAGTCAGGAGGTGCTCGATCCATCCACCTTTGTGCCACCGAGTCCTCTCCCACACCCTCGCATCGTTATCGAGTTTTGCGATAGGGTATGCGTCATTTGCTTGAAAGCTCGCATTCCTAATAACCCCTCAGTGTCGCTGGTATGACTACCTGCTGGCCTGACAAGACTACAATCTGAAAGCCAGTTGATAGGCTCCATCGGGCTACGTGGGTGTCGACTGAATTACTTCTGACATTTCCGCCTCCAGCCCTCAAGGCAGTCTTGGTCATGCCGTTGAATTCTGATGATACTGCTGGTCGATTTCGTGTCTGGTTGGAGGTTGCAGAGGGCTCCCCCATCATGATATGGGATCGTAAAGTCAATGGCGGCTTCCCAGAGCTCAAAGTGCTGGTGAGCAGGACGATGACGGCCAATGTGGAGTCTTGTTCATTCTTGCACAGAAACAGCGCATCCGAGACCACATCCAACCTGGCAAGTCACTAGGACACTCTGACACAAAGTCGTGAATGAGGAGTGATATTCCATTACTCAAAGTATAGACTGTCAGTTCCGAACTTGTAATTCGTAGAAATCGTGTTAGTGTTTGCGGACTGTGGCCAAATCAGTTGGTTTTGCCTAAACTCAGTTGCCGAGAAGTTCCTTGTTCTCCGCCACATGATAACCCAGCCGTGTTCGAAGTGCTAGCACCAAGTCTTTTCTTGAGCTCGGGCTTGTTCAAATCACTTCTCCGGCCCAAAACCCTATTCATTCTCTTTTCTCTAGACTATCATGAGCAGCGACCGTCTCGACAAACTCGTAAACCAATGCAAAAGCAATGGTCCGCTCTCTCATTGTTGGTTCCGAATCCTCATTCACGCCTGCTCTAGATGTTGAACTCAAACTCGATGCTGTCACAAAACTCCAAGTTGAATTCGAAACTGGCGCAGAGGTGCACGACACTCTGAATGTACCTGTTCCTTCGCTGAGTTGTCGCATGATTCGCTACTTCAGATCGCGGACCCGGAACCCCTCATCGCCGTTCTCAAAGCATGTCTTCGTATTGCAAACCAACACCTCACGACCGCAACTCTTTCCGCCATCCCTCCGCTTCTCCCTCTTATAATACATCGCCCTAATGGCACGCCAAACGCCAGCGCGCGTCCGTTTTCCAGCTCTTCCTCCACCTCTTCATCAAGCGGGTCTAGTTATGATGTCTCTGTCCTCCGACATGCCATGAGCTCCTTCCTACCATCCCCTGGTGTCTTTGAAAGACTTGGAGATGCGCGCGAGAAAGCTCGCGAGAAAGCGCGCGAAACTCTCGTCATCATTGGTGGATTCGCGTTCCGTTCCTCTCCATCGACATCCAAACTTGGCAATGGCAAGGGCCCCGAGCCACCCATTGTAATTTTTGAACGCTTTTTGAGAGACAACGGGCTCTCCAGTAAAGTATGGAGAGTTCGAGAACAGGTGAGGGTCCTGTCCATGCAATTGCAAGAACTAACTAATGTCTTCCTACTAGTCAATTTTGGTGCTGGTAAACATCCGTCGGACTCATCACACGTTCCCCATTCGACCATACCTTTCGCTTTTGGTGGACGCGTTGGAAGACACTGACGGCAACGTTCGCGCATGTGCGACCCCTTCGATCATTGAGCTCTTCACGGGTCCCGGCGTCACTGATGCCGCGCGTGCCGACCTAAAGAAGGAGTTGACAAAGAAGGGTGTCAGGAAGGCGATTGTTGATAACGTCCTAAACAAGCTCATGAGTAGCAGCCGGAGCACAGGAGCGAGCACCCCGTTGAGCGAAGGGTCAGAGAACGGAGACGCTGGTGCGAAAAAGGAGTACATTCCCCCCAGTCTGATGTTGCAAAATCGACGCCCCACCGTTGGAGCTCCCTCAACTGGCCCACCGGCCGCTACGCCGATAGTCCGTGCAATAAGTCATGGATATGTCAAAGAATCGTCAAGACCAGCTAGCAGGGCAGCAATGGTAGTTTCGCCTCCTTTATCGCAGCCTTCAAGCGAGACTGCTAGCACAGTTGAACCCGCCTTTGTAAGCCGCATGGATCATAGATCATCAGTTCCTATTGACCCAGGCTGTAGATTGCGTCAGCTCGAGACCTAGAGAATGAGTTTGCAGCCATGATGAAAGCATTCGAGGTATGTGCATTGATGGATCTTGAACTGTCACCCTGAGTGTGTATCGTTGACCAGGGAAAGGAGACTGAGCATAACTGGGCTGCACGAGAAAGAGGTATACAACGCGTGCGAGGAATGCTCAGTGGAGATATCCATACAAGATACCCTGACGTTTTTTTCCAATGTCTCAAGGACGGATTTATCCAGGCTTCATTGAAAACAGTGAGCTCTAGCCTTATGAGGCTGCTCCTTTCCTCACTATCTTTTCCTCAGCTTGCAAGTCTGAGGACGACGGTTTCTGCAAATACCTGTTCCATGTATGCGGAGCTGGCTACTGCTCTTGGCACCGGCATCGACCCGTTTTGTGAAACAATCTTCACAAACCTACTCCGCATGGCAGGATTTACAAAGAAGATCATAGCACAGCAATCGCAGCAAACTCTGTCTTATGTCATGCAGCGTGCCTCTGCTCACCCTCGCACTCTCTTATCCCTCTTGTGGAACGCTTTACAAGAGAAGATTGTGCAGTCTCGGACATATGTGGTTGGTCACATCAAGGCGTATATCGAAATACACGGTCACCGGTCAAAGTCATACATCGAATCCGCTGGCGGATTGGAATTGTTGGAGAAGTCCGTAAAGAAGGCACTCGGAGACCCTAATCCCGCTGTTCGGGAGAGCGCACGTGGGACGTTCTGGGTTTTCGATAGTGTATGGCACGACAGGGCAACTGTGATAATCGAGGCTTTGGATCCAACCGCACGAAAGCAGTTGGAAAAGGTGTGCCCGGATCCGAATGCTATCGCCGATCTACCACCCACCACTCCGAACTTGAAAAAGAGCAGCGTTGCGGCGGCAATCGCAGCCAGTCGTGCAAAGGCGAAAGCGATTGCGAACGCACCTCCGACTCTTAGACATCAGGCCACATCGACGTCACGCACTGCAGGAGCAGCTTCACCACCTTCGAGGGGCACCAGCTCTCCAAGCAGTCCGTCTGGAAAGTCTGCTAATGATAGGAGTTCCCCGACACCTGCGTCCCGGTCCTCGTTACCCCCTCGTTCATCTTTGTCTCCTCCAACGCCACCTAGGTCCCGGATTCTTTCTAATAACGCAACCATGCCGCGGTCTGTCAGCACCTCAGTGATCTCCACTTCTCATGCCCGCACGCCTTCTGATTCAGTCTCTACGGCTGCTGCAGACGCTATGAGACGCCGAACCTCCTCACCTCTTGCTCCCCCTTTACAAACCCCGGTTCGACCCT